>JABSTQ010002047.1:0-40926 GCA_013358835.2 Ixodes persulcatus
AGGAAGATTTGTTTGTGGAAAAACGTGGTGCCCCACCGTTCTTGTTACGAATCCGTTGCTGCAAGTACTTGTTCCTCCAGGTGAGTTGCTGTCAGAGCTATCTTCAGTTAATTTGACAGCTTAGTTTTTATATCTTACGATAGAGTACCGAAAAGCATCTACGGTCAGAGATGTAGTCACTCCAAAACAGTAGTTGTTTTCTTTCTTTCTTAATTGAATTGCCTATTAGCGAGTTGTTTATGGGTTACTTATCGTTTATTCTTAAGCAACTCACCTGCAAGCCTTTTGCTTTGTTTCGGTGTTGATTTGTTGTTTGGGAATTCTGAATTTTTGTTTGCGGGAGTTGTTTATAGAGCCATTTAGATAATTCAATGATAGGTGCTTTTTTCTTAGTTTGTACATTCAAGTAATTAATTTCGTTTTACATATTTGAAAACTTTTAGTGCGTTTACTGCCTACTACATTTCTTGGTTTTCCTTGGAGGGTGATGGACTGCCAACGGAGTTTGTAGATGCGTGTTTGAAATACTGCAACTCATTTGAATGGTGTTCAATAAAAAATACATTTTAATGAACGTGCTGTTTCTGTTTTATTGCACTGGTAATATCACGTGAAGCGCAGTTGTTGTGAAGTATATCGCGCGCGGTTCGTCTGCTAGACCGGTGCCGTGCTGGCCGCTCGCAGCGGCCGGCGCGACACCAGCTAACATACCAGAAGAAAAAAAAGGGTTTTTTTTTTTTTGGGGGGGGGGGGGGGTGGGGGGGGAGGAGGGCGAACGGCGCACGCCAACGACAGTGGTGGCGCCATCTAGCACTCTTTCGAGACAAATTTTCGTCTCCGACCATACGTACCCTATTGGAAAACCCCAATATGAACAGCGTATTATGGATATTGGTAAACAATATCATTTTATTGTATTACAATACAATATGGATAGTGTATTGGAACACATTACATTTATTGTATTGTATTACAATAAGGCTTTGTTATGGGATTCCAATATCCATAATACGCTAAAAACATTGGAATCCTATACCCCTATTGGAAAACCCCAATATGAACAGCGTATTATGGATATTGGTAAACAATATCCTTTTAGTGTATTGGAAAACATTACATTTATTGTATTGTATTAGGGTTTGTTATGGGATCCCAATATCCATAATACGCTAAAAATATTGGAATCCCATGTCGTAAAAGCCCTTATTGGATCCCCATGTGTTGTATGGGGATCCAATAAGGGTTTACGATTCCAGTGTACTTAGCGTATTATGGATATTGGAATCCAATATATTCTATCGGCTACTAATAAAACTATACGTGTTGAAATATCACGTTCAGCATGACATTTCTTTGCAACGCAGCCTCTCCTTGTGTGTATTTCTGAGTGATGAAATAAAAAATGTTGCTGTTGTCAAATTATGAATAAAGAAGCAAAACACTGGATTTATCCATACCAAATATATTTAACATATTCCTGAACTGGAGGATCTGGCATTTACTGCAAAAGAAAGTTAATTGTTTAGGACCCTCATTCAAAAACATGATGTTTGAAAACAGAATGTAAATCCTCACCTTTTAATGAAAACAGCACCTGCTAGCTGCAGCCACATAGAAACTGCAAGATAAAAATTTGTGATTAGTTCGCGACAAGAAGCAATCCTTCACTAAGCCGGATAGATTCAAAATTATGTCTGTGTTGATTGCGGAAAAATAAGCTTCAATGCCAATGCCACGGGTCATTCTCAGCTCTGTCAATTAAATATATGTATCCGCTCGTCTGGCTTCACTATTCCTGCTTCGCACCAAACTAGAGTATCCGGAATGCTCACCTTTGAGGAAAAACGAACTGGTGCTTGCTTGCTTGCAGGCCCTGGAAACTGGAAGGGAGATTTGCGATTAGTTGCGTCCAAGTAGCAGTTACTTTGAGTAGCGACGTAAACTACACCAAGTCGGAAAGATTCAAAATTACATGCGCGGGACATAGATATCCTCTTGCGACGTAACTGGGAACACGTCAATGTCGCCCGCGTGTATTACAGAGAAATAAGCTTCAATGCAGAAGCCCCCAGTCGTTCTGAGCTCCGTCAATTAAAAATGCTGTACCGGTCGTCTGGCTTCAGTATTCCTGCTTTGGGAATCTGGAATTCTCACTTTTGAGGAACAACAAACTGGCACCTGCTGGCTCTTAGGCCGTGGAAACTGCCAGAAGGATTTGCGATTAATTGCGTCCAAGTACCAATTTCTTTGACCAGCCACCTACAGCACACTAAGCCGGATAAATTCAAAATTACATGTGCGTGACATAATATGCCTGCCTGGAGCTGAGCCGGTTGGTTTGACATGCTTACTTGAATACCAGCTGAACGAATGAGGAAAAGTCCAGCAGTGTGATTCTTTGGCTTTTTCCTCTCCGTCGCTTTTCCTAAATAATATGCCTCTTGTGACAAAACTGGGCACACGTTCTGTCGCCTCCAGCAAAGCTTCAGCTTTCACTGAAGCTTGTTTTGCTGCAATACAGCGTCCCCAGTTGTTCTGGGCTCCGTCAATTAAATATGCCGTACCGCTTGTCTGGCTTCAGTATTGCTGCTTCAGAGCAAACTAGAAAATCTCGAATCCTCACCTTTGAACGATAACGAACTGGCGCCTGCTGGCTTGCGGGTCGTGGAAACTGCAAGAGAGATTTGCGATTAGTTACATACAAGTAACAATTTGTTTGAGTACCCGCCTTCAGCACACTCAAAATTACATGCACGGGTGATAGATGCCTCATGCGACGAAACCCCCTTCATCCTTGTTTTCCATTAACTCTGCTCACCTTCGCCGCTTGCATCCAATTTCTGTGCTACTTCTCTAATCTCGATTCCCTGGTTCCCAAAGGCCATGCCATGACTTGTGCCAGGCACGGATCCGTCAACTCCGCGACCATCACTATTGTGGCAAGGACGCCACGGCACCTGGGCAGTTGATGTGTTCTTTTAATATTTTGAGCATGGCTGAAAGCAGGTGGATGGGTCGTTCCGAAAACAGGGGGTAGGCGCTTCTGCGATCTGGGCGCAAGCTCGGCATTTTACAATAGTTGAAATTGAACTCTGCAGAAATCTTGAAACATAACAAACAAAATGTGCATGCCAAAAGGCATAGCAAATGAAACACCCACCATCTATCTATTTTCACTTCTTGTCAGCAAGAAGCTGACGTATATGTAGCCTCCCTTGCTTCAGCCGCTCCTCCCTAGTGTCCCGGTTGGGTCTCGTTCTGATGAATCGTCGGTGGAGACCGGAGGTGCGGTCAACATCAGATTAGACCTTTTGAGACATAATCCATATACTTGCTGAGAGTAAGTACACCTAAACGAATCTTAGGCATATTATTTATAGTGCATTTTAAAATGAGAGCCCTGATGTAAAATGAGACGTAAATACTGACGCACCCCTTTTGCGAACATAAAATTTTGAAGGCCTTGTCCCCCTCGCTAGGGGGCCAAGGCACATGAATCCGAGGATGTGGATGAAATTTTTACCTTAACATCACGACTCAATGCCCATCCCTGAATATTCGACCACCACACTTTTAGAAAAAAATATTTTTTAGAAGACACCGAGTCATCGACCACCCTTACAAAAGCCTGAACCGAGCATACTCGTACCGTGGCTTGTTTGCTCCGTGCTGCCCCTGAGTTAACTCGGGCTGACAATGCTGTTTTTTTTTTAAATGGAACCCACGTTTTTAGTTTCGGTTTCACTTGTTGAGGCAGGTGGATACTTTTGTAAAGCTACCTTCCTATGCGCTTCCGAGTCAATATATTTGCAATGGCCAACCCCCGTGCTTTGATTTTGCGCTCCTTGACGAATGCTGAAACTCATATAGGCGGGCAATAGCTCACCTTGAAAATACTTGCTCTTGGTGGCCGAGAACAAACTCGTGTTCCCGATTGGCAGCCATCTGCTGCCGAGAATAGCTGCAGATATCCGAAAGAACCCAGTCTTAGTCTAATACAGATGCTTTGGCCGGACAGAGACACAAAAGCCTGACACAAGACCACTATAAAGACAGGAAATAGAATGTCTATGAGGAATGAAACACACAACTCAGATAGGCATCAATCACTCACCTTGAAAACACTCGCCATGAGCGGCAAAGAGCAAACTTCTGGCCTTGGAATGGCTGGTGCTTGCCTCCAAGACCTGCACGTATAAGAAAGAACCTGGTCTTAGTCAAACTTGGGTGTTTTTGCAGAAGAGAGACGACGAAATACTAATGCAAGACCACTACACATAGCAAATGGCATCCAAGAGGAATGGAACACAAAACTCATATAGGCGGGCAATAGCTCACCTTGAAAATACTTGGTCTTGGTGGCCGAGAACCGACTCGTGTTTCTGATTAGCAGCCAATTGCTGCCGAGAATTGCTGCAGATATCCGAAAGAACCCAGTCTTAGTCTAATAAAGATGCTTTGGCCAGACAGAGACACAAAAGCCGGACACAAGGCCACTATAGAGACAGGAAGTAGAATGTCTGTGAGGAATGAAACACGCAACTCAGATAGGCATCAATCACTCACCTTGAAAACACTCGCCATGAGCGGCAAAGAGTAAACTTCTGGCCTTGAATGGCTGGTGCTTGCCTCCAAGACCTGCACGTATAAGAAAGAACCCGGTCTTAGTCAAACTTGGGTGTTTCTGCAGAAGAGAGACAACGAAATACTAATGCAAGACCACTACACATAGCAAATGGCATCCAAGAGGAATGGAACACAAAACTCATATAGGCGGGCAATAGCTCACCTTGAAAATACTTGGTCTTGGTGGCCGAGAACCGACTCGTGTTTCTGATTAGCAGCCAATTGCTGCCGAGAATTGCTGCAGATATCCAAAAGAACCCAGTCTTAGTCTAATAAAGATGCTTTGGCCAGACAGAGACACAAAAGCCGGACACAAGGCCACTATAGAGGCAGGAAGTAGAATGTCTGTGAGGAATGAAACACGCAACTCAGATAGGCATCAATCACTCACCTTGAAAACACTCGCCATGAGCGGCAAAGAGTAAACTTCTGGCCTTGAATGGCTGGTGCTTGCCTCCAAGACCTGCACGTATAAGAAAGAACCCGGTCTTAGTCAAACTTGGGTGTTTCTGCAGAAGAGAGACAACGAAATACTAATGCAAGACCACTACACATAGCAAATGGCATCCAAGAGGAATGGAACACAAAACTCATATAGGCGGGCAAGAGCTCACCTTGAAAATACTTGGTCTTGGTGGCCGAGAACCGACTCGTGTTTCTGATTAGCAGCAAATTGCTCCGAGGATTGCTGCAGATATCCAAAAGAACCCAGTCTTAGTCTAACGTACAGATGCTTTGGCCAGGACAGAGATACAAAAGCCGGACACAAGGCCACTATAGAGACAGGAAGTAGAATGTCTGTGAGGAATGAAACACACAACTCAGATACTCGCCATGAGCGGCAAAGAGTAACTTCTGGCCTTGAATGGCTGGTGCTTGCCTCCAAGGACCTGCACGTATAAGAAAGAACCCGGTCTTAGTCAAACTTGGGTGTTTTGCAGAAGAGAGACGACGAAATACTAATGCAAGACCACTACACATAGCAAATGGCATCCAAGAGGAATGGAACACAAAACTCATATAGGCGGGCAATAGCTCACCTTGAAATACTTGGTCTTGGTGGCCGAGAACCGACTCGTGTTTCTGATTAGCAGCCATTGCTGCCGAGATTGCTGCATATATCCGAAAGAACCCTAGTCTTAGTCTAATAAAGATGCTTTGGCCAGACAGAGACACAAAAGCCGGACCAGAGACCACTATAGAGACAGGAAGTAGAATGTCTGTGAGGAATGAAACACGCAACTCAGATAGGCATCAATCACTCACCTTGAAACACTCGCCATGAGCGGCAAAGAGTAAACTTCTGGCCTTGAATGGCTGGTGCTTGCCTCCAAGACCTGCACGTATAAGAAAGAACCCGGTCTTAGTCAAACTTGGGTGTTTTTGCAGAAGAGAGACAACGAAATACTAATGCAAGACCACTACACATAGAAATGGCATCCAAGAGGAATGGAACACAAACTCATATAGGCGGGCAATAGCTCACCTTGAAAATACTTGGTCTTGGTGGCCGAGAACCGACTCGTGTTTCTGATTAGCAGCCAATTGCTGCCGAGAATTGCTGCAGATATCCAAAAGAACCCAGTCTTAGTCTAATAAAGATGCTTTGGCCAGACAGAGACACAAAAGCCGGACACAAGGCCACTATAGAGACAGGAAGTAGAATGTCTGTGAGGAATGAAAACACGCAACTCAGATAGGCATCAATCACTCACCTTGAAAACACTCGCCATGAGCGGCAAAGAGCTAAACTTCTGGCCTTGAATGGCTGGTGCTTGCCTCCAAGACCTGCATGTATAAGAAAGAACCCGGTCTTAGTCAAACTTGGGTGTTTTGCAGAAGAGAGACAACGAAATACTAATGAAAGACCATTACACATAGGAAATGCATCCAAGAGGAATGGAACACAAAACTCATATAGGCGGGCAATAGCTCACCTTGAAAATACTTGGTCTTGGTGGCCGAGAACCGACTCGTGTTTCTGATTAGCAGCCAATTGCTGCCGAGAATTGCTGCAGATATCCAAAAGAACCCAGTCTTAGTCTAATAAAGATGCTTTGGCCAGACAGAGACACAAAAGCCGGACACAAGGCCACTATAGAGGCAGGAAGTAGAATGTCTGTGAGGAATGAAACACGCAACTCAGATAGGCATCAATCACTCACCTTGAAAACACTCGCCATGAGCGGCAAAGAGTAAACTTCTGGCCTTGAATGGCTGGTGCTTGCCTCCAAGACCTGCACGTATAAGAAAGAACCCGGTCTTAGTCAAACTTGGGTGTTTCTGCAGAAGAGAGACGACGAAATACTAATGCAAGACCACTACACATAGCAAATGGCATCCAAGAGGAATGGAACACAAAACTCATATAGGCGGGCAATAGCTCACCTTGAAAATACTTGGTCTTGGTGGCCGAGAACCGACTCGTGTTCCCGATTGGCAGCCATCTGCTGCGAACAATACCTGCACATATCCTAAAGAACCCAGTCTTAGTCTAACACCAATGATTTGGCCGGACAGAGACACAAAAGTCTGATACAAACCACAAAAAGCAGGAAATAGTGTCTGCGAGGGATGAAAACAGACGGAGGTGGAGAGGCTCGTTCTGTTTCACCTTAGTCAAATAGTGTAGCTCATTTTGCTAAAACAATGCATATTTGCTGAAAACAGTATAATATATATTTTGCCTCATTTAGCAGAGTTTACTGCTAAGGGTACCTGCACACCAGAACAAGTCACACTTAGTCACAGTTTTTTTTTCTTTTCTTTTGATGAGCGACAACAGAATCCTAAACGGGTGATGAAACAAAACATGAGCCCAGCAAGACAGGCTAGCTTGCCTTGATGCGAGCACAGTGCCTCGGCCGACAAATGAGTTTATTCTTGGTCACTTGTCATATTTGGTGGGAATAGTAAAGTAAATGAAAATAAGGCAATCTCTCTTGCAGCCGACAGCTGCAAACGAAATTCATATACCTCGATAAACGACCTGGAAATAAAATTGGGTGGTGGCCGAGTGGTTTAAGGTGTCAAATTTCAAACTTACAGACTGTGTAGTTCTGGTTTAAGTGCTCCTGGCATATAATTTCACACCTATTAATTATATTTAAATTGTTTTTTTTCGATTTTTGAGGCACTAGCACATAATTTATACGCTAATTCACCTTTAGAATCGTTTTAATTATACTCCGCGGCTTCCTATACTCTGTTTCACCTTATGATATGTACCGCAGAAAAGGCCACAAGCACGAGCTCCTTGCTGTGGGGCAGATCTCGGCGGCACAAGCTCTCGTGCATTAAGGGCAGCTACCCACGCTATGAGCTCGCACTTCTAGCCTCCGCTGCGGTACAACATAAGGTGAAACGGAGTAAAGTGCTCGTATTAGATTCTCAGTAAGAACGGCTTTCAATTTTTTTTTCTTGCTCTCGCTGCTGCTTGTTTCCTCACCCTTAAAATGCTGACAACTCGACACAAAAGTAATAATAAATGTGTTTCAAATGTGATGAAGATCAGCATTTCCAAGTTGTACCCCTGCTTCATGCCCCGACCATGCCACCATACCATACCTGAGTGCAGTGACGAATTGTCCCAAGTGCTGTGACCCGACCGTACATGGCCTTGCGGTGTGGTGCGACTCATGCAGCACTTGTGCTTCGTGATGAGCCAGTGAGCGAGGTGCGACCTGCTAGAGCTGTGCAAGCCACAGCTTTACAGCCTGCGAAGGGTGGGAAGATGCCCCTCCCTTTGCAGAGCTTGCAATAGCTCACCAAGAAGCTATTACAAGCACTAGAGAGCCACAGAGTGTGAATAAAAGCACTTCTGAATGTGAATTAGTGTGTAAACTATGCGTCTATAATTAAAACTCTAAAAAATAAGTATATATATGCCAGTACTAAAAAAAGCAAAAAAAAAAAAAGATGTCTCCACGTGGACTTGAACCTAGAGCTCCACTGCCCTTGATTTCAGTTCCCTAAGGCCTGCGTCAGACGGGGCAACTATTCTAGCAATTTCGAGGTTGCTGGCGAGTTTTCCCAGATCAGCACAAATTGCTGAGATCGGGTTTGACTCGAAACGAACGAGCAACTTGAACATCTAGGAGAAGTGTGAAGCGGCAGCAGCCCATCAGGGACGCAATATTTTCACATGACACCCCCGTGGTGGTGATGATGACAGCTAAAGACTTAGCTCTGGCTTGAAATGGATCGTTTTTGGAAATAAACTATTTCAAAAAGATGAGTTAGTATTCTCAGCACAATTTAAAGATATAAGAAATGTTTTTTTTTCGATATAACTGTGCATCTAAATAGTGCAAGAAAAATAAAATTTCATGATGATGATCGCAAGTCGTAGCAATTCGGTTGCTGCGTGTGAACGTGGGCGGCCCGTGTTGCTGGTGTTGCGACGTCAAGTTGCTGGGTGAAATTGCCCCGTCTGAAGCGGGCCTTCTCAGCCCGCTTCAGACGGGGCAATTTCACCAAGCAACAAGGCCCCCTTCAGACGGGGCAATTTCACCAAGCAACAAGGCCCTCTTCAGACGGGGCAATTTCACCCAGCAACTTGAAGTCGCAACACCAGCAAAACGGGCCGCCCGCGTTCACACACAGAAACCGAATTGCTACGACTTGCCATCATCATCATGAAATTTTATTTTTCTTGCACTATTTAGATGCACAGTTCTATCCAAAAAAACAAACAAACATGTTTTTATATCTTTAAATTGTGCTGAGAATACTAACTCATCTTTTTGAAAGTTTATTTCCAAAAACTATCCATTTCAAACCAGAACTAAGTTTTCAGTTGTCATCATCACCAACACAGGGGTGTCGTGTGAAAATATCTCATTCCTGATTGGCTGCTGCCATTTCAAACGTCTCCGATTTGTGTGAGTTGCTCGTCCACTTCGAGCCGGACCCGATCTCGGCAATTCGTGTCTATCTAGGAAAGGCTAGGGAACAACCCGCCAGCAACCCCGAAAGTGCTGGAAAAGTTGCCCCGTCTGAAGCGGGCCTAAGACACCCCATCGTCTGGTACAGAAACCATTTAGGAACGTTTGGGTGTTTAAACGTCGTACTAACCTTTTTACAAAAAACAAAACAAACAACAACAGAAAAACACATTTCATAGGGAAAAGTTAAGGAAAGGGAATGTACCATTATGTTCAGTGAAGTTCGGTGACAAAACTCGGGGCTTGAGCAGGAATGCCGTTATCCTTGGTGTGACCCCATGAGACTGTCTTGCTGCCTTTGCTGGGGTTTATGTAGCTGAAGTACCTGTACGAAAAGTAGAAGAAACACATGTGAATAACACTCATTATTCACAAGAAAATTTGTCAACATCCAAAATGACCCCTGGAGAAAATTGTGCGAGAAATTTTTCGGCCACTTTGGCGGAGTCACCTCTCGTGGCCATGCTTCATTGCAACTTTAATTGTAGTGAACAGTTATAGGGTATATTACAAACAAAGTGCAATTTGGTTTTGTACGAAACTACAACACACGAAACGGCGCTCTAATACAGTATGTTGAGGTACCTCTGAACAAACCCAGGGTTTCATGCTGCCTCCTTGAGATACCTGATGTTGAACATGAAATATGTGCACCAAGGAGTGAGCAAACAGTAACTTCCAATTTGTCTCGAGCACCATCGACATGTTGACAAGGAGTGCAATGTGTAGAAGGTCGTCTAGAAGTGTGCAGCTAAGATGAAAAAGCAAGATGTAACGATATCTGAATAAGATCATACCAAAGAGGTTCCGCTGAAGTGAGACAATCTACAATCTAGGGACAGTGATCGGGAGTCAAGCGATGTACTAGTACAGCCGCGATTTACTTTGCGTTGACTGAGGTGAAACATGGCCGACGGAGAGATTAAAAAAAAAAAAAAAACGCATGCTTTTCTTTTGACACTATCCGCTTTGCGCAGCCGATAGCAGGGCAGTTGGGCGGCGTCACGAAAATCTGACTCACTGGCTAGCGTTTCCCAACTTCGTTCGGCGCCAGTCGGCACCACAGTTCAGTGGTCGGCACTCATAGTCGACCCGGGAAGAAAAAAGTACGGGCTCAGAGCAGAGCGTCGATCGCGAATTTCGTAAAGTGAAGCTCCCGTAACACTTTGGCGACTCGTGAGCTAACGCCTCTTCGAACGAGCCCGCGAATCCAGTGCGTCGAACGGTTTGCGGCGGCAAGCACGCTCGAAGCAAGGGGGCTGGAGGCTGAATATCCGAAAGAGACGCGGCGCTGGTTTCTATGTCTACTTCGCACATGAGATAACAAGATAGCGAAGCTAGCCGAGCGTGAACGCTGACTGACGTTACGTCGGAGTACGCGCAGTCGAAATGACGCCTGCAACAGAACTCAGCTAGAGGCTTTCAACAGGGGACACATGCGTTCAAATGAGCTGCGATTTCAAAACTTCATGTCTCCTCTCTGACCTTCGGTGTTTACTTTGATCCGTGTATACGAAAGCACTCAATGCTGCAAGTAATAAAGTCGTGTATACGTACCTTCCGAAGCGATTGAAAGTGCGTTGGTTTCCCTTGGAGCTCACGAGCAAAAGCGCGTCAAACTGTCATCCGTCGGTTGCGTCGGTCTCGTCGTGTCGCGCGGTTGGCGCGGTCGCGGTCGCTGCGTAGTGCGCATGCTCAGCTGAGCTCGCCGGCTCGCTCGGCCTCTCGGCCGGCTCAGCTGACTCGGCTCACTCCCTTCGTCGAACTGCCTCCGAAACTCGAGCTGGCGCGCGCGCGGGTTCTTCTCAAAAAAACGAGGCTGTAACGTTTCGTTTGATGGCGCAAATGCACGTATTTTTCACGTCGTTTTTTTACGGTGTGAATCTCGCGAAACAGGCGACGAAGAGTGGTGGGTGAAATGTGCTCGCATGTTGTCGTGAATTTTGTGTACGACGTAGGACCCAGAAAGGTAGGTCAATATCGATAACTGTGCGCGTAAGAAGCAACTACATGCACGTGACCTGTCAAACCTGTTCATCCTCATTAGTTTATCGCGCGAACCGACATTGTCACGTATCGCGTTCGATTTGGGTCCCAACAATGGTAACCTAACTTTTGTTGCATTATAACAACTGCAATAAACATTTGTTGAAAAACGATCACTCCAATAAGCACGTCGTCATTGGGCTTTCTCTTTGAAAGGTAGGTCGCGGGTGTTCCAGCTAGTTATTATGAACGGTTTGGTGGTTTCTAGCATTTCAAGCGCGCGAGTCTGTGTGTACTGCGTACCCTACCAACAGCCGTACGTACTTGCGCTTTGGATCAATGTTAATGTGTTCGCAACTCAGAACGTTTGTGTTCTGTGTGTATCTACCTCCAATATCGTTCCCTCTCGTATTGTCGTATGGTAACTCGTGCTGTTTTACGATATCATTCACGCGATGTCGTATATATGTGGGCATACCGATATCCACATGTTGCGTTACGAACGCTCAATATCGTGCTACGTTTCCTTTTAGTCCGCGGTATATGTTGACGCAATTCATGTTGCTAACTTTGTATTCGTTCTGAGATATATGCATGCGATATCATATTTTCCTAGGGCCCGTGATCGACGACCGATATTTATGTATCGTGCGGCCGTACAGTATGTCCATGTTGGTCACCAATATGCACGCGATGTCGTATTCTATTCCAATAACCGCGCATTATGTGGGCGTATTGTGCTCCAATATCGTGTTGTATACCAATAACCTCAAGTTCTATCGGAGTATTGTGCTCCGATATCGTGTTGTATACCAATAACCGCAAGTTATTTGGGGATATTGTGCTCCAATATTCTGTTGTATACCAATAACCGCATATTATATTGGGATATTGTGCTCCGATATGAATTCCCATCGTGCGTATTGGGTTAATCGGATAACAATAAGTTTTTATTGGTTTCCGTTAACTTCATTGGAATACAATATTTCCAATAAGCCGAGTTCATATTGGCCTTTTTCAATAGGGTATGTTCGCCTTTCTGCCACTAGTGCCTTGTGGCGCTAGTTTCTCCTTACCACGGTGGAGGCTACAGCTGCACTCGGCTGGCTATACCACTTGACAAGATTTGGCTATGGCTAGAGTTCTGTGTTCTGAGATAAATCAGATAAAATCCGAAAAACACTTGCTAGTAAAAATTGGGCAGATTCAGATTTATGCAAAAAAAAAAAACTCATAATTTTGGGACTGCAAAATGTTTGAATCTGACCAGTTTTTATATTTTCTTGTGACACTCGGACATGTTTTCCACTTCCTTATTTATTAGTTCCAACTTTTGTTTGTAAGCGTCACAAAAGGATATCCTTGATTCCCCATCACAAAAACTAGATACTACCGCCGACACAGTGTTAGCTATTACAAGGCAGCCGTGGCCATTTCATCCCCTCAGTAAGCACCCTCCGAAACACCGCACCTACCCTCTGCGGCAGAATATCATACTCTCTTTGTCGTCCGCTAGGCGGAAAGCAGATGCCGCCACAGTGCTTGCCGTTGTTTCCTTCACAGGCTTTTGTACGTGCCTCTTTCGGTACGAAGATTCTTTGACTCCTGCAAACAACTCGGCCGAACTTCGAATGAAGGGGACACACCAAGCTAAGATAATTGTTGCCGATGGTTGCATACATATCTAGGTAGATTACTTTTATTAAACGGACAGATGGCTGTTGACAGTCTTCCCTCATTTCCAAAACTGGTTTCCAAACACAGAATACTAAGGTTAGCATTTAGCACTACATTTGTTATTGGTATGTGCAGAAAATTTTATTTATTTATTTCCTATTTCTTTTCAGAGTAGTTAAACCGCTGTGCCGGCGTCTGTTTTCTGCCTAGCAGATGACGGAGAGAGAGTATGATATTCCGCCGCACAAGGAGGGTGCAGTGCTTCAAAGGGCGCCTGCTATGTGGCGCTGGGGGTACGGAACAGCCACGGCTGCCCTGTCATAGCTAACAGTGCTGTCAGGTAGTACAACAATAGTCGAATATGTCTTGCCTGTAAAAAGGCTGCCTTACTAAACTCACAAACTGCTGTTTCCTAGCTTACATTCATTTCCACTGAAAATCCGAAAAACTTTGAATTGACGACTCTTCTTCAATAAGAGAAAAACCCAATTCCACAGCAAGGAACCTTTATCATCAGCTCCATTTGTGTTGACCCCGGACACTGACCGCACTGAACTGTTCACGGGGCTGCTTCTTCCTTCCAAAATTGTTTCTATACGTGCCACTTAGCGATAAATTGCGCATATAGAGTTGTGCTTTCGACAAATGCCGTAGATATGCATTTGCTCTTATGGCATAAGCCCCGATAACCACTGATTTCTGGCTGACAATAAAAGTCGATACCGGAAAACACAGATTTTAGGATACAATAATAAACATAAAAACACCCCCCAAATTTAAGAAAAATAACCACCAAAAACACGGAACCTTAGTTATGAGTTTCCAACTTCCCAAGCTTAGGAGAAATCGTAAAACACACTTAACCGCCCTGCTTCTTCGTGCGTTTCAAATGACCTGTGATCAGATGCTTGCCTACATAGCTTTGTACAATCTTGCACAGATTTCGGTATTGCGTACAGCACGCACATGGACATGGTTTCAGGTAAGGGGAGAGGGGGCTCTACGATGGGGACGGGGAACCTTTTTTAAGACACACTGGGTTGGGGAGAGGATTAGGTGGCCAGCAAAACTGGAGAATTTCAGGGAGGAGGTGTCGGCTCCCTGGGCACCCCCCTGGCTACGTGCCTGGCGTAACTATATAACTCGCATGCTCAGACTGATTCTTGTTGTCCTTTTCGTAATCATTAGGCTTTCCTGGGTACGCCCAAGAGAAGACGATTGAAGGTGAATGGGTTAGCCAAGCCAAGCTGTATCTGACTGGCTCTTTTCAACTGTGTACAGAGGCTATGAGTATGACAGTATACGTGTACAGTCTCCGGCAATATGAAAGACCCATTCGACGCTGTAATTTCAGGTAGCTACGCTGGATTCGCTTTGGCTTTGCCCACATTGCTTGGAATAAAAAATAAAAATGTTTTTTTTTTCTCTTTCAAAATAATGTGCATCCGGGCAAAGTGAACTCACCACCACACTGACAGACTCCTTGGCAAGGACATCAAGGTGAAATGTCGTAGTGAGCATTTTTTCTAATGTTGCTTAGCCTTTTTATATTTACAGAAGTGTTTCACTGAAGGAGTAAGCTCGTGTGCAAACGTCCTGATGGGGTACCTCACAAGCAAGCCGACTAGGAAAGTTGTGCACTGGATGTCGTCTAGACAGGTCGCAGAGGAGCGTGGGGATGCCACGGCCAAGGAAAAGGTGCTCCTACCGATTCTGGCATGCCACTTCACAGAGGATACAAGGACACTTTTTCACATCCTCGGAGTAAGTGCATACCAAAGTGATGTGACAGCTCTGCGAGTTCAGCGTATATGTCATAAATGTGGTGCTTACCTATTTACTACTTCACATATACTGCCAAAGCCATTATATGCATTAATTCATGAGCTGAGTGCACAGATATTTTTTTACAGTGGAGCTGTTAAGGGCTAGGTTCCCCAGGATCGTGTCCGTGTATGTCGACATAAACCTACCTGGACAGCTACACCCAACTATAAGCGACGGCGGCAAGCACACAACCAGAATGGTTTCCGCCGTCGCTCGTGGATGGCGGCAACCTTTCAAGCTATAATAGAAGTATGGATAGTTGGGCGCGTTGGTGGGAATTCATCGTAGGAAACAGCGCGAAAAACAGACGACGAAGAAGAAGAAGCCCAAAGAAGCTCCGCTGGTCTTCCTTCTTCACGAGAGTAGAAAGGCTGAACGATTTTTGCTCTGCTTCACATTAATAAGACGAAGCGCTTCTCATATTGAAACATAGGTGTGTGTGACTGATGCCACTATAATGTTGTTTACTGGTCAGGTGAACATTTTCTTTGATTTTCAATTAAAAATTATGTCATCTTCTATTCTTGTAAGATAGACCTTTTAAAAATTTGCCCCATCTAGTAACGGCGTTTCAAACTACGTGCGGGCGCTGTGGTTCGCTACCGTCGGCCGCAATTAGAATGTAGACTGTTTCTAGCCAAGTACTTCTGTGCCTGCCAAAGATGAATCTGCGTTGCTGCGTGCCGGGCAGCCTTAACCACGGTTAAGGCTGCCCGTGTGACGGGTATAAGTCAGGACGGTAATAAAACTGTGTATGTATCGTTTCTGTTCTAATTTTTGCACAGGATATGTCATGAGGCTGGCCTTCAGCACTTCCTGTAATATGCCTTGCCTATGGGTGCGCACACACAAAAATTCCAACAGTATGAAGAAGCACAGGTCATGCTTGGATTCGAACCTGCGACCCTCAGCTTGTAAACCAATGTATTAAAACTACCAGAGACCGCAACAAATGTATGCTTCGTTTGATTTATATTCTTTATATACAATCTCGAAAGAGATTAACAGTATTGATAGAAAAGGAGAAAGGGTGCCATCATGTCCGCTTTACTTAGGGTAGCGTCATCCTTTGTAGTACCGGATGCCTACAGCATGGACTGACTGAAAAACATAGATAAAATAGCAGGTAACACATAGCCATCATTGGGCATGTGCATGTACAAGCTCGAGCCGGGGAGCACTCTTTCACGTGCAGCACAGAAGAAAAAGAAACATTGTGAAACAAAACGGCTTAATATCGCCATACGAGGCTCTCTTTCACACCCTCCAGTGCTGCGCATGATACATTCCGTGTTACCGCTGCCTTTGCCTCGGGAGCGTTTTAGTATAGCACAATTAATTTCTTTTGAATTTTAATTTTCAAGGTCTTGCCTCGCCCATACATATCTTTTGAGATGCAAGTTTGTATTTCTTTTCAGGAGGCATTTTCAGTGGCACCTGTTTTGTCATAACAGAGCATCAAAATAATGTTCAATGATCCTGTGCCCTTCTAGGACGCAGTATGTCTTCAATTCGCCACATTTAATGTGCTGAACCTCTCCTACCCAAAGGAAGCTTCGACGACCCTCGAGTTAATTCAATGGTGAGACAATCATTTGGCAATGCCTGAGTATGCAGAGAGTTCTGACAATGACACACTTGGTATCACTTTTCATTATTAATTAATTTAACTGAAAAGTAAGGTAATTGTTTTCAAGATGTGGAGGAGGTGAAGAGGAAAACGACGAAGGCACTGAATGCTCATGATATGCAAGAGTTCGAGAACTGTTTTGAACAATGAAAAAATCAGCGGGAAAAGTGTGTTGCATCTCAGGGAGAGTACTTTGAGGGTAATTAAATTTTAGAAATGTTTTGAGAAATATAAGAATTAAAAAAAAATTCTCATTGCTTTTGGGGGGCCCCCTTGTATATCTACAGGGCAGAGTTTAACTGACCATATGTCGTGCCTTCCTAGCCAAATCTGCCAAATCAACCCAGAGAAGGGCTCAAGGAGCACGGGAGCAAGGAAGCGGACAGCTGTCCATCCCAAGATTTTGAAGCTGCTGAAGAGCTTAAAGTAGAGCCTGCAACACTGAACTTTTTTAAGTAAAGGAAAAGTGACATTTTTGCAGATCTATCATTTCTTGGAGGGATAGGCTAATCTGATGTGTCTAATATTGTTCTTTCAGATGGTATGATATATAAGAATGACACTTTTCGTCAAATGAATATTTTTACCTTAGCCGGTGATGACAGTTGACACAATGGATACAACAGCACCCAGCGCATGGAAATCCAGAATGTTGGGGATGCTGCAAATGACAAGCAAGGCGGTAGCTGCTGACTCCTAATAGCTCAGGAACTTGCCTCATTTGAATCACAGGTCACAAGCAAGGGCCCCGTACACAAATTTCTGAAATAGGTTTTGTCCTGATATGTGCAAACATCACCATGACTATCTCAAAAATAATTTAAGCCATTTTTTCAAATTCTTTATGGTAAATATTTTTCAGAGGCGTTTCACGGCACACGTCACCTTATCCCTGGCAGTCTTCTGCACCCATGCTTATACACTGCAACATTACTTCACATAGCAAGTGTTATTTGCAAATATAAAACTCTACCGTGTTTATATTTTCATTCTGGCAATTATGTTAATGTAAATTTTTACTTTCCAGGTGGTGTGCTTCAAGTCGTAAAACATCAAGCAATGTTTTATAGTCAAAGTTTTGGAGAAACGCCTCCACCTTGTGATATTTTTGATCAAAAGGATAGTTGGCAGAACTGGTTTTACTTACGGTAAGTGATTGCTTCAGTTCTAATATATTTATCATGTTTGTGAGAGTAAGCCTCGTCTGACACCCGTGAGTGTCAGCACAATTTTCTCTCGGTGGGGGCAAACCAACATTATTTTTGGGGGGAGGGATGAGAAAGGGGGTGACACTTTCATACACAGCTTGTTTAGTATTCATACTCCAACCCAGTGCAGCATGTCGCCCAGGAAATTTTTCACACTATCCACAGATTCTTAGTACATCGCGATTTCAAATTGATCCATGGATTCCACATTGTGCCGATGATCTGCAGGCTGAGTCATTACCTACAAACATAGGTGCCAATAGATAAATCAAAACATTTACTCAGAATCCTTGAGAGAAGTGAAGGAAGACAAAGTCAACAATAGCCAGTTGTATAAGGAGAGTGACTCATAGCCTTTTGTACCTTTAGCGGCCATGTTTATGTGTGGTAACTCACATTCAAAGGCAGTCTGACATTATGTGAATACACTCTATTGTATTGGCTACCTCGTCAACTTGCACGTGCATGAGTTTATGCTAGTGTCCTTTACAACGTTTAATTATTTCTGGAATGTATGCTTATGCTAACTTTCCCCTGTACGCAAAAAGAACAGTTTGGAATATTTGCAGAGAGTTTAATGTGCCAATTAAGCAAAATTAGCTGGTCATCCAGTGATACATAAGAGGAAAATAACTTATTTTAGCAGAGCATCAAAAGGAAGTCCTTGCATTGCGAGTATGATGCACCACGTATTCTGTGAGGCTCTTGAATAAAAAGTTAACATTACCATAATAAAGCTGTGAAACATAAATGTGTCGGGAGTCAGTCGGACACATCACGAGCACGCTGCGTGCTCATTGTCGCCCTCTGAACAAGAAGTCGGGACTGCTAGCTCGGGGAATCTACGGGTATTTTTCCACTAGGGCAACTTCAGCTCCACAATTAAAAAAGTAGCTATGTGTCAGAATGACTTGCCACCCACCTAATTCTCGGGAAAGTCTGAAACCGCCGAGCCAGCAAAACTATCCTTGGCATGCAATCCCAAATGCCAAAGAAGAAGTTCTTGTTCAACGTTTTTCTCTTGTGTCATTGGCCTGCACTCTTTATGTGCAGAGAATCGGTATACATAAGGCGTTGCATGCGCATCTCTAGAAGGGCAGTCACGTAGGAAATTGTATACAGCTTATTGGCCTATACAAAACATAGCATTTACTTCACTGGCAGGCAGAGAGAGGTGCACCATTCATAGTTGCGAAAGCTGAGACGCCAATAAGCAAAGAATCAACAGGCCCGAGACCCACTCCTCTAGGTCTGTTTCGGCATAAGGTGTCAGTTTCACACATGCTGCACTTCCTTCCTTTCTTAAATGAGCTCAGTAGAGAGGTAGAGACCGCATCCCTGCTGGCTGTTGATCCCAATTTTTCCTGTACCACCAGCCAGGAAAGGGTATGGAAAACAGGAGAGAGTCGCATCTTTGCCCGAGACAGTCATTAATTCGGTGTTCACGTGATCATCGTCAGTGGGGTCCAGTCTACCATGTGATCACACTGGAAATAGTGACCAATGGTGGCCATATGGTCACGTGATCATTACCTATTGTCCCCAAGCACGCACAGCATGCGTTTGAGTGACGTCAACACATTCTGTGCATTCCCGGTCTTTGTCAGCATGATCAAGCTGGCCTAAACTTTTGCTTCTATGCGAACACCACCATGCTGAATCTCAAAAAGCGTCTGTAAGCCACTGTTTTTAAATTATTATTCTTGGTAGATTATATCACGAGTTCTGAGAAGAGGGAATTGCACGATGGTTCCTTTTTGTGTTTTCAGTCTTGTCACAGCAAATATCATCTCCTCTCTGATAGTCTTTTGCACCGATGCACTGCCTCACATAACTATAGTGTCAGTTGCAATTTATGCAACTCTAGTACCTTTCTTACACGGGCAGCCTTAACCTCATTTAAGCCAACCGCAGTCACGCTTAATCGCAGTTATCCGCAGTTACACAGCAAACTAAGCTGCAGGTAGCCCGATAACCATGGCTAACGCAGACCGAGGTTGGCGGGCTTGCTTCGGGCTTGCTAACCGCGTTCAACATAGTGCCGTCCACCACTTCACCACGTCCGCAAGTTGTGGCAACGTACTCACTGTTTTAGAATGCTGGGGGAGTCGTGTAGAAACAATCGTAGCACCAAATATTTTGGAGGAGCCATACCGAGGGGTTGAAGCTGCCTTTATAGCAATCGCAGCACGTCTCGAAACAAGGAGAATTCAATTTTTTTAATTTTTTTTGTTATTGTTTTGTTTTTGGGAGTTAGTGCTGCCAATGGCAGTGAGGCTTCTACGTTACATATTTAATTCAAATCAGTTGAAAGTACCTAACCCCGCACTTGGTTTTGTTTTCGTGTCAACTTGGAGCTAGGGAGCCATGCAATAGCATCTCGGTTCAGTTTAGAGGCCACGAACCATGGTTAGCTTAACTGAGGTTAAGGCTGCCTGTGTAACATGGATATAACTTGTTTATATTGGCAAACTGGCATTTAAATTCCTGTATTTATTACTTTTCAGGACGTTGGATTCTGGTCACAAAATTTCAAACAATGTTTTATAGTGAACAGTCTGGAGAAAGACCTGCAGTTTGTGATATTTTGGATCAGAAAAAAAGTTTGCAGCACCGGAGTTTTTTTACGGTAAGTCATTGCTTGACTTCTAGTACAGTGGTTCCCGAATGGGGGTCTGCATACCCCTTGGTTGTTAGTCAAGCTAAGCAATGAAACTTTTTGCCCTTATAGACACAACAAATGTCACACTTTGTGCGATGTTTCATAATATCACAATATTATAAAGCAAGTCGATTTCATGATAGAATTAAACGGTTGGTTCGGATAGAGGTCTACTTTTTTAGCACTGGTTTCTGAAGTTAGGGATCAATCTATGATCCTGAGAAAAACAATTGTACCCCATCTACTTCACTGCGAGGAAGCGCTTCCCCCTGGCCTCCGCTTCTCCGCGAACACCGGTGCAATGCAGGAAAGCTGTGCGCCGCAGCACTGGTGCAAAACAGTAAGCTTGACGTGAGTGTCTCATTGCAAGCACCACAGATTGGAGAGGCATGTGGTTTGTTCTGGAAGTTCAGAGGCCGATGTAACCAGCACGATCGATAAATGAATTTTATCTAGGATCAGCGAGCGCTCTGTGAAATACATTTTTTCTCTTTGAAGGCTGGGCCTGCCTACATTGAAATATCTGCTTCATTTGTGCTCAGTTATTTTAATTAGGGGCCTACTCATATATTTTGTGTTCTAGCAAATATGGTAGGGTTATTTTTTCATTTACCATTGTAGACTCCCCACCCTTCTCATTCTTTGTCATGGAGGGGTCCCCGTCACTTTTACCAGACTGCTGTGACAGACAGTGACGCTGCTATTATCTTATCCTAATCTACTTGCCTTCCTTGTTGTTGTTCTGTTCTTTCTTTTGCTCACCAACCCACTAGCTGATAAAAAAGAAGCGCAGCCCTTGAATAAACGTTCAGTCTGTTCGAGACGGTGTACGAGTCACTTCAGTGGCGACGAGAATGGTTACACTTGCGGAGCGGTGTGGCCGCTGATGCCGACAACTTGGATTGCCAGACATGGCGGCATTACTAAGTCCCCCGCAGTTCGAGGAGACAGTGGACAAGTGGGACGCGTACAAGTTGCGACTAGAAGCCTTTTTTGAGGGGAACGGCGTGAGCGACGCCAAGAAGAAACGGGCATTCCTGGTGGCCGCACTAAGCACACGGACGGTCACGGTTCTGAGCAGTCGGTGCGCCCCAAGCAAGGTAAATGACCTCCAGTACGAAGAAGTCACGCTACTGCTTCAGGAGCACTACTCGCCGGGAACAAATGAGATTACGCAGTCGTACTTGTTTTTTACAAGAAACCAAGAGCCAGACGAAACGGTGAAGGATTTCATTGTGGCTATTCGGCAGTTGGCAGACACTTGCAACTTCAGAAGCTTGCTACAGCGAATGTTGCGCGACCGCATCGTCTGTGGAATACGGGACCCTGACGTGAGAAGACACATGCTCACGAAGACGTCGTTGACACTTGCCGCAGTGGAGGAAATCGCCCTGGCTGCGGAAATGGCCAAGATCAACGTACAGCAGATGACCCGACAACTGAAGCCGGGGGAGGAGGACAACGCGGTGCATGCACTGCACGGCTGACCAGCAGGAAGCCAAGACAGAACGCCTCGACCAAACGCTTGGAAGAGCAACAGAGAACCTTGCCCAAGGTGCGGGGGAAGCATGCATGAAGCAAAGGAGTGCAAGTTTCGCAACGCGCGGTGCTTCCGCTGTGGCAAGACTGGCCACCTGGCGAAACGCTGTTTCGCTACCAGCAACAAGCCAAAAAGCACAATGGCCTTAGATATCCTGGCCGACGCAGACGAAGGCCCAGACGGTCTCTTTGCGATGGAAGCACAGGATTTCATCGGGAACCTCAGCACACTCCAACCGTTCATAAAGACCTTCCGTTGGGGTGATGTAGCCGTGGATATGCAGCTAGACACAGGGGCACCGGTGTCCGTCATTACATGGGCCACGTACCAGCGACACAAGGACGTCTGGCCGAAACTTCGCAAGACTGCGACAGAGCTGACGTGCTTCCTGGGAAAACTGCCCGTGCGCGGACAGCTCGAGATGAAAGTTTCACTGGGGAACAAGACTGTGACCGGAACGTTGACAGTCCTGGAGTGCCCTGGACCTAACCTATGCGGCCGTGACCTGCTGCGTGATTTCCACCTGCTGCCAGCGCCAGCCTTCGTCAATCAGTGCCAAGGTGAGCGAGCAAGCGCTACCGGCGGCGGGCCGATACTTGCGGAGTTCTCCGACTTGTTCGAGCCGGGCCTAGGATTGTTGAAGGGTCCCCCAGCCCGCTTCCAACTTCGCGAGGGTGCGATCCTCAAGTTCTACAAAACTCGACCTGTACCGTACGCACTGCGAGAGAAGGTTTCTGACGAGTTGGACCGGCTGGTAAAGTTAGGCGTATTGTCCCCAGTGGCAACGTCAGACTGGGCGACACCTCTGATTCCGGTTGTTAAAAGGAATGGCAGCATTCGTCTTTGTGGTGATTTTAAAATGACGGTTAACAGTGCCTGCCGTGTCGAACAATATCCGCTGCCACGAATTGAAGACATTTTTGCGGTGCTAAACGGCGGGGAAGTCTTTAGCACGATTGACTTGAAAGATGCATATAACCAGCTGCCCTTGGATGAAGCAGCCAGTATTCTGACAGTGGTGAACACACAGAAGGGTTTGTTCGCCTTTAATCGGCTACCCTTCGGTGTCGCGTCAGCTCCGGCTATTTTTCAAAGAAGCATTGAAGCGGTGTTGCAAGGATTGCCTGGTGTACAGGTATATCTGGACGACGTTATTGTGGCCGAGAAACAACACGACAGCAGCCTTCTCCAGACGGTGTTGCGGCGGCTGCGAGAGTCCGGGTTAAGGCTGCATCCAGAGAAATGCACGTTTGGGCAGCAAGAAGTCGACTTCTTAGGTCACCGAATTGACGCGAAAGGCCTACACCCTAAGGCGGAAAACGTGGCTGCGGTGATTTCATTACCCTCACCAACCTGCGTGGCAGAATTAAGGGCGTTTTTACCACAAGTTTACCACAAGTTCTTGCCAGACGTATCCTCGACCTTGGGGCCTTTGTATGATCTTCTGAAGAAGGGGACCGTATGGAAGTGGGGCGATGTTCAGGAGGAAGCTTTCAAACGAACAAAGACTTTACTTCCGGAGGCAAACTTCCTCGCGCACTACGACCCCAAGAAGCCATTATGGTTAGCATGTGATGCGTCACCCACAGGGATTGGGGCAGTCCTGTCGCACCGAGAAGATGGCAAGGAACGCCCGATCGGATTTCGTTCTCGGACGCTTTCGGCGGCAGAGCGAAACTACTCGCAGCTGGAACGTGAGGCGCTTGCTCTTGTGTTTGGTGTTACCAAATTTCGTCAATACTTGCTTGGGCATACGTTCATGCTAGTTACCGACCATAAACCCCTCGTGGGGCTCTTTCACCCGGAAAGACCGATTCCCGCGATGGCGGCCGCAAGAATACAGCGCTGGGCGCTACTGCTGAGTGCCTACTCATACAACATCGAGTATAAGCCCGGAAAAAGCAACATCACGGTAGATGCCTTGAGTCGCTTACCGGTACCCGGAATGGAGGACCAAAGCACACGTCTAGCTGACAAAGATGCGCAAGAGTACGTACTGCTGACCGAACAGTTCAATGACGGCGTGATATCGGCCCAGCGACTAGCGGTGCTCAGAGATAACGATTTGCAATTACAGCAAATTCGTAGTTGGATACAGAACGGCTGGCCACAGCAGTTGCCGGAGCCACAGCTGGCGTTGCGCCCCTATTTTGACCGTAGGGACGAACTGACGCTGAGTCATGGGCTTATCTACTGGGGGCACCGTGCGGTAATCCCAACAAAGGCGAGAGAAACAATGCAAGAGATGTTACATGCCACGCACCAAGGTATTGCGGCGATGAAGACGCTCGCTCGCTCGCTTTTTTGGTACTCCCTAGTTGACAGCGACATTGAACGTTTGGCCAAACTCTGCCAGGTTTGCGTACAAGCCTCCTGTATGCCACCAGCAAAGCCCCCCGTTAGCTGGCCGGACACGGGAGAAAGGTAGTCAAGATTGCATGTCGATTTTGCGGGACCGGTCGATAATCACATGCTGCTGATCGTCATTGACTCGCACAGCAAATGGCTCGAGGTTATCCCAATGAAGTCGGCCAGTTCCCTTACGACTATTGAAGCCTTGCGTACCATTTTTGGACGGTTTGGGTTGCCAACTACCGTTGTGTCAGACAACGGACCGCAATTTGCAAGTGACGAATTTCGCAGGTTCATGGAGCGGAACAACATCACCCACCTGACAACGGCGCCCTACCATCCCCAGTCAAACGGGCTGGCCGAGCGGGCCGTTCGTACCATCAAGCAAGGGCTGGTAAAAAACTGCGTGGGATCCCTTCAGACTCGTCTTGCCCGGTTTCTCCATTGGTATCGTCGAACTCCCCTAGGATGTAGAAAAACACCGGCCAATTTGTTACTCGGATACGAAATCCGCTCGTGCCTCGACAACGTTGTACCTCGGCACAGGACGGCGCAGGAGGGACCACAACGAACTTTTCAGAAAGGGCAGTCGGTGTGGAGTCGTAATTACGGAAAGGGGAACAAATGGGAACCAGCTACAATAGAAGCGACCATGGGTGCGAGAATGGTTCGTGTGCGCGGCTCGCAGGAGGGCCAACAACGAAGACACCACGACCAATTGAAAAACCGAATTGTCCCCGCGGAGCATGCGACTACAGTGGAAGCCCTACCCTCGGTCGTGGAGGAATCAACGGCCCCTACTACTGGCGACCCCCGCGAAGAGGAACTGGTCACGGAGCCTTCAGGGACCCCCGGGGATGACACCCCTGCCACCATCACCACTCAGTCAACAAGCCCGCTGAGGCGTTCCACTAGAAGACGGAAGCCACCGGACCGTTACTCACCTTAAAGGTGAAGGAGTGCTGTGACAGATATTGACGCTGCTATTATCTAGTGCTGTGACAGACAGTGACGCTGCTATTATCTTATCCTAATCTACTTTCCTTCCTTGTTGTTGTTCTGTTATTTCTTTTGCTCACCAACCCACTAGCTGATAAAAAGAAGCACAGCCCTTGAATAAACGTTCACTCTGTTCGAGACGGTGTACGAGTCACTTCACAGACCAGAAGAGTTGCCCCCAGCAATGAGTGTTTTAGAACCACTCTTCTAATAGATTTATCATGTTTGTGGGAGTATGGATGTGCCTGATTCATGGGCTTCATGCTTTGTATATATGGGAAGCTACATATGAATCTTAGATGTGCAGTGCTCCTACTCTATATGTGTTTTTTTTATTTTCTGCATGCTTGTCGTTGACTAGTGTAAGGGGCCAGAAGACCAGTCAAGCTGCACGCTGCAGCTTTCTTCCTTGGGGCTCCATTATAATCAATAAAATAGTTCTTATTATTAATATTATTATATTTTAATTTACACCTATTTCTCCCCTCTTTTTCTTGTCTAGCTGGGCGTGATGGACCAAATCTGACACAGAACGTGAGAACAGAGGCAAAACGGCATAGGGTATCCATTTGGACTGAAACCTTTGAGGACCCTAAATAAAGCACTCCAAGGTGACTAAGCTTTTTCATTTTCATACCACTTCTTTGGATGCAATATATGCCTTCTGTGAGTAACACAAATTAAGACACTCAAAAACATTTTTAAATAACAATGTTCTTGTTGTTTCTTTACAAAAGACATATTTGTGTTCACCTCCTTACAGATGGTTCTGTGTATACACGTTTGCAAGTACAGCCCCTGGGCACTGCCATCCTGCCTGCTGGGGTGCACATTGGACGCACCATAATTTGATTACAATGCCTTGCTAAGGCGTCGTAATCAGATTATGGTGCACCCCAGAGCGCACTCCAGCTAGCAAGGTGGCGGCACCCAGGGGCCGTGCTTGCAACTAATTAAGGACACTTTTCCGTTATGCCTTTACGGAAGATCTAAATTTTCCAATTAAGGAGCACATTCCGTTTTAACCTTTACGGAAAATTCCGTAAAGGTTAGAACGTAAAGGTGTCCGTATTTTAGCGGACCCCTCACTAAATTGGATTACGGATGAATTCTCCTCACTACATTGAATTACGGATGAATTCTCTGGCAGCACTTTTCGCCAGAGAATTTCTCCGTAAAAGGGAGCTGATTTTTTTACAGTGTAGGAGGCATCGCAGCCGGGTCTCGCACGTTGAGATCTGGGGCTTTGGTTTCCGCCGCCGATTGATTCGGAGACGGGCACCTCTTTTATTAACCGAGCAAGGCAAACGGCCTTAATGCGTTTCGCCATTCGACGGCTGTCATCTCTCTGGTCTTGGGCGCTGTCCCGAGCTTCATAGAGTTGTATGCCGTTCGTGACTCGGATTTCGAACACGGGGTTATTTTCAACCGCGGCTGGACTCCCCCCGAGAGGAGTGTGTTCACTCGTTCGTGTTCCTACAGTCGCACACCTCATTTTAAGGGGAGCCGATGTAAAAGGTCGACTCAACGCCAACGTCACCGACTGCTGCTCGATTGATGCAGCAGATCACGTCGCAGTACCGCAGGGAGCTGCATGGGCTACGACGGAGGTAAAATCAAATACCACCGGAGGGTCAGAGAGTGTTGGATTCGGTTCCCGTCGGGCGTCATGTGCACTTCGAAAGACAAAATGCACTGTTATTAAATGCGTCTGTTGCGTCGCTTCGATCTTCTGTGATTGTTCTGACTTCATCGCGCCAGCGGCAATGCTTGGAAACTCGTCACACATAAACAAGTAAATAACCGATCATCGTTAAACTAACACTACTTAAATTACACGCACTGGATATGCGCGAGATGATGTTATGCTTACTTTTTAGCATTCTCAAGACACAAAAGAACACCATTTTCAGGGCAGAAACGTGCTGCGTATCAATGGTTTGATAAAGTTTATTATTTTAAATTTGCGCAAGCTGTGTTTGTGTAAGCTCGTTGAATGAGAGGGGGCGATTACCACCCAAAAATAGGCAGGATTATTATTTTTAAATATTCTAAATAAAAGGTAAGAGAGAACTGAGTCATGTATTAATAGAATGAATATAAGAATTTAACATGATGATTATTGTAAAAATATAAGTTGGCATTCAAATAAAAGTTCTGATCACTCGAATAGCGAAGGAATGATTCAAAAAGTCCCTTTAATTTTTAAATATTGAGGGTCGGTAGTGCAGTCTTACTATTTTTATGTTAAGTATTTATTATCTAAAGAATTATGAATATTTTTGAGTGCCGCGGGACTTTTGTTTAGAAGAGTAACGACGACAACGATTACAGAATTCGGTTTGGAAATAGTTTGGTGTCAGTGGCATTGCCGGTTATGTAAAACGTCGATTACATCGACCCCCATTTCATTCCAGTTTCATTCCGGGGAATTAGAGCTTCTACAATTCGATTCCCTTCAACTCCTCAAATTGAAATCATTGGGCCCATTCCCACTCCTGTAATGGCTGAACTCCACCATTCCATTCCCTTCAATCCTAAACGTAAAACAAAGAAAATTGACAGCCACACAGTTTTAGGGAAAAAAGCAGCATAAAGCGGCTGACGTTATCAAGCACGGAAACGACTGAAAAAGTTTGAAAAAGCTTTCTCAAATCATTAATTTCACTGAGCCGAAGGGTGGTCGCTCAAAGCGCGTCGTGGCCCTTGGTGTCACTGCAGTCATTGACCGCGCTATCAAGCGTAAAAGGCTGCGCGTCGTAACAGTGTCCATCAACTAAAACGACTACCCATTTTCTTTCTCAAACGAACCGTATACCCGCAACATATACATAGGTGTTGTTTATTTGATAAGACCTTAGAAATGTCTAGTTCATGCGTGGCGCAAAAAGAATCAACCTTGTTCTCTGCTTCGAATACTTGCACAAGTGCACTGCTAGTGCTCTGTAAGTAGCGACGCCTTTATACCTGCCCCAAATTTCTGCGCACTGCGGCAAGAACAGAAAATCTCTGAGAAATTGAATCGGTATACGACGCCAGCAGAAGGGGGTAAAGCAGCATATTATACAAACCTGCCTTAGAACCTAAACGTAGACGTGGGCTCAAAGCAGGAAGTCGAACTGGTCATAATTCCGGCTCGGTTCGGGTTCAGTAGTATTGAAATTTGTTCCGGTTCGGTTCTGGTTTATTGATTTGTTTAAAGTGACTGTTCGGTTACTGGTTCCATCAAGCGCAAACCAGTTGAAATCGCTTTAAAGAAAAAGCCCAAAACTCCCAGTCATTAAAAGGAGGAAAAGGTGTCCTAATGTCATCTGCATTAAAACAATTAGGAAATCCAGAGCCGTGCTGCGAAAACGAGGACAGCAAAACAAATACAAGCTTAATTTCGTTTTCCGATCTTACATTTTTTTTTCGTGAACACCGTTCAATAAATATTACGTGGTTAAACCAGGTGCTTGGGAGCAGTAACAAAGTACAGTACTCACATGTGAAGTCAATCAGCCAGCACGCACAGTGACAGCGTGACGGTAGCACGCACCGTACTCGCAAACTACCCATACAAATGAGTTAGCCCTTCGTTGTTTAGAGAGCAGGACTTGAGTCTGCAATTGTATTGTGACATTGTTACCCACTGTAGATAAGACATTTGTCCAGTGCAGTACGACTGTTAGCGTTGACTCTTTGGCCACGCTGCAGATACAACTCAGTGCCTTGACGCGCGCCTCTCGCGGCGGCGTCGCGCGTATTCAGGGGGAAGCGACCTCGGCAATCGCCGCTCGACTGCCGTGGTACACCGTTGGGTGTCGCATGCCTGCTTGGTAGTGCTGGATTGAATCCGCAGAACTTCTGATATGGCAAAGTTCGGTTCAGTTCGAACGTTTGAAGGAAAGTTCGGCAGACTCGGCGAAAATTCGGCCCACGACTGCGCTCGCGCAAAAAGGCGACAGAGCAGCAGGACCATAAACTGCAAAAGGACGCCCTGCAGTCGTGCGTTTACCATCCTACTGTGGAGTACTAACAGCGGTTACGTCGAGGTGAGGAGTATATGATAACTGTGTGTTTGTCAGCCATTGTGAGTGAGGTTTTCTTCAATATGTTCTGCCTCGAGAACAGAATATCGACCAGGAATTGGAGCAGTCTACTGCATATGTGACATAGGATGCGGTATATTCTGGATAACGTGAGTTTAATTTGATATATACAGTCATGCACAAGTTTCTTGCAACATTGACTGGCAAGTACTTTAAAACACTCAGCCAATATTTAAAATTCAAAATACGTTTGTGTAAAAACAAAAATATGATTGCTTTTAAACTTGCGTTATTTCGCGGTTTTCATATGTCCGCATAAAACAAACACAAATCTATCTTGTTTGATGTTGCACATCCGACATTCCTAACTCCTAAACATCCGCGTGTGTTCTAACATCAAAAAACCGGAATTTTAAAAGTTAAAAACAAGACGTTGCGAATATGAGACACAAACATTCAAGCAAAAAATAAAACGACTCAAATTTAAACAAATGCATATTTATTATAGCGTTGTTATCTCTTCTGGGGAAGGCTCAGCAGCCGTTGCATTAATTATTGGCAGGAGGCGGTGACTCGCAGAGAAGGTAAGAATACAGTGTTACCGACTTTATTTAAATAATGTACGTACACACTTGCATGCTTGCGCTGATGAGGCCTCAAAACCGAAACTCGCCTGTCGTGACTGCTTCCGCTATTCCGCTACCACCCAACCTCGTTGTCACACCACTTAAGGGAAAAATGTCACTATATAATTGCGAGTAAAAAAATAAATGACACCGATACAATTATCTTGTAGAATATCACCTTATTTACTAACAACTGTGTCACTTTGCACATAATTTTTTTTTTTTTTTTGCCCGGCAAAACGAAGTATCAACTTTTAGGTTTTGCGACAATGTATTTCTGCCGAATCTTTAAAAAAGTTCGCAAAATTTTGGCTTTGCCGAACCCTAAGATTCGGCACCGAAGTTTCGGTTTGGCAAAGTTCGGCCTATCACTACTGCTTGGGCAACCAGATTAGCGGAAGCGCGGGAGCAGCGGGAGCTGCAGCGGAGCTCTTCCGCTCTCCTTATGCTGACTCAAAAGTGGCCGCGCGCGTCGCTGTTCGCTGGGGGATCGGCAGAGGCTCCTAGCGGACGCATAGTGCATTTAACGGATATTACGCAGTACTGATGCACGACCGCGCGCCGGTACGATTCGCATTCAGATCGATACGGCAGACAACCCACACCGCACACCCGAAGAACAACTGACTTGAAGAGGAGAAAGACTGTGAATGCCCATCGAAAGATAATTAAAACAAAAGAGGACAAAAAATACAACACGCAACTTGCTGTTTCTAGAGAAGGCATACACAGACACACAGAAAAATTATTTCAAGCAGCGTCCAAGGCTCGGGGCGACTGGCGTCCAGGCAACCGGCGCCGCAGTGTTGCAATCGCCACGTCTTCGCATTTTCGCGCCACAGATTTCGCCACCGGGGAACAAACGCTCCGAAAGCCGTAGACTTTTAATTTTTATGTTCAGGTTCATGTTTGCTTCTTTCGTTCCTTCAGGAATATTGCTTAGAATAAAGAAAAAAATATACACGCACATAGAATACTGCTTTTGCGTCTAGGCCACCGTGCTCTCGGCATAGAGAGATATACTCCGTTTCTCTCCTTATGATGTAACGGGACAAATGCTACGAGCTACACGAGCCAATCGGTAATTCGTAGCTGGTCTCTTGACTTTGAGCTCTCCGTGTCGCTCCCCTCAACCGGAAAGGCACGTGACGTCCTTCGAGCAATGACTTGGTTCCTGCGGCTCGTAGCCTCCTTTGCTGTTCATCGTAAGGTGAAACAAAGTAGTCAAGTGTACGCCTCCACACCGACTTGCCGACGCCAATTCATGCTGTACATAGACGTGAAATATACTTCTTTGTTGCAATATTATTGAGCTGTTTCCAAGTCGTCGCTGCCGTTTTGTTTAGTCAAATCTGAGCCGCCGACACAACCGTTGCGAATACTTAATTCACTTCGCGCCGCCACCCGCAAGAAGGCGCGGCTCACATTTCATTACTCCGAACCGTTTCCAATAAATCGGTAACCGCCACGTAAAAAGATTACGGTTTCGTCCCAGTTCGGGTAAATATAACATGTTTGATTTTGTTTACAGTCTTGTTCCGGTTCAGTTAAAAATAGTAGCTTTGCTTCGATTTTCGGTTCGGGTCGACACCCTGGGTAACTGCTAAATGCTAATTGCACATTATACAACAGCTGCTTTGTCGCGTCTCGCGGGGCCAGGAAAGACACCTTGTTCGTCTACAACTATACAGTTGTGGTTGCTTCACTAAGTGCAAGCAATGTTTATCCTCGACGGAGCATACACCAGTCAGACATTCAAGCCATCAGACACCTCCGGTGCAATGACGCTGTTTCAAGGGCCACTTACCATGCCCTAACGGATTACGCCAATAGCCCGTAGGCCCCATTGCCAGCCGGCCACAGCCAGGCGGCGTCAGCAGAGTGAGAGACCACGGTTATACGGGGTGTAAATTGGCGAATGGTGAACGATAAGCCCCACATTGCGTGCCGGCAGCTTCGATGTGCGCTACGCATACGAGCGCAACGCACACGCATTGGAGCTTGACGCAGCAAAAAGCTTGATACTTCTTCGCAGTAAAAGCGCCCTCCGGTGATTTGTAGTCACATTTAGATTGGTCCGCCAGGGCCGTGGCTTCCACCGTACTGGCATGTAATGCGAGCACGACATCCTGATCTACACGTATTTCCTGTTTCAGGCACTAGGCTATGCGGCGCCACCTGAGTAATAGCTCACATGTGAGCAATGTAGCCGCCACTCCCAGGTATGCCCAATATTTCTTGCTTCAGTCGGTACATAGCGCCATATCAAACAGCATATTGCAGGTTGCCTATATGAAAATCAAACGAGTTTGCATAAGAATCGAGCCAATTCCATTCCCACTCCATTCCGGGCAAAAGGCGTCTAATTCCATTCCCATTTTATTCCCCCCAGCCCTGCCGCCATTCCATTCCCATTCCATACCGGGGTCGCGGAAGTGCGGTATGATTGCGGAATCATTACGATTCCGGAGTGACAACTCCGCAACACTGGCGTTAAGCATGAAAAAAAGCAGGTTTCTCTGCTTTCACGGTGTTTGTCACTGCTTATTTGGCCCCAAGAGCGAAACAAGAAAGCCGTGTCACACAACTATGTTTGTTTGTTTGTGTATTTTGAAATGTTTCGTGGCCGGCTTCAATCCAACTAGGAAAAGTTTGCCCGTCCGCCGTCGTGCCCACCAGTTGACATTGTGAACGCCGACAGAAAAGCCATGTTTCAGTGTAGTTTGCCGCTTCTTGACTTTGGTGGCTTTCGGTTGTTGCACTTTTGTCAGGGTAGTGAAACAAACTCACACACAAAAAGAGTTTCTACTGCAATACAGACTACTCAAAAGACACGGCGAAGACACTTAAGACTGTTTACGTGTAAGAACGCTAGAGGTCACGCGGGTCCGGCGGTGACGTCACGCTCCCCCACTGCGCAGGCGCGGCGCCCCCGCCGGCTTCACAGCTTCCGTGACAAAGCATCTGCGTTGCTGTGCTTTTTTGTGTTTTATTTCTGAGGCGCATCGGCTTTGAATTTGGCGGCCCGTGCTTTTCTTTCCCACCGGCTTCACGGCTTTCGTGACGAAGCATCTGCGTTGCTGTGCTTTTCTTTGTGTTTTATTTCTGAGGCGCATCGGCTTTGAATTTGGCGGCCCGTGCTTTTCTTTCCCACCGGTTTCACGTCTTTCGTGACGAAGCATCTGTCTTGCTGTGCTTTTCTTTGTGTTTTATTTCTTAGCCGCGCCCGCTTTGGCCTTGAACAACGCATCCTTGATGACGTATTTTTAAGGCCATCTTTCGGGCACATGGCCGACGGCTATTCGCGTAGTGGGACATATAAGGCTTTCGCCTTAAAAAGAAAACGGTCGGTTCTTAAGTGAATGTACGTTGAATGCCTGTATTGGAGAAGAAAGTGGTCCGTCTGAGTCCCTTCTCACATTGATCCTTTTCCTAGTGACGACGACAAACTTCACGATCTTTCAAAGCAACTGGGGCGAACCATACCTCGATTGCCCAGAAATAGTTACATCAGCAGAAGAGTGTGAATTAAGATCCCATTGTACTGCAGCACAAGTCAAAAGAAACCAGGCTCAACTGCACCCGTGTACATAAATTAGTTATTTTCGTGGATTCATTTTTCCCTCGCGTAATGTTGCCACATATACGTTCTTCTGTGACAAGCGTATTTGGATAAGGCAAACGACACGCAAAAAAAACATCCGGTTTCTATTTACCTAAGCTATATGGCCTGGAGTAAAAAGGTAAATAATATGTACCGTACATACGGTACATAATATGTACCGTATGATGAAAGATCGAAATTATGAAATTAATCTTAAAGTTAACAAACATAAAAACAATAAAAGGGATTTCAGCCACCGTGCCCCAGCGTAGAAGCCGTGCAGGAATTGACGATCAAGAAGTAGCGTCGAGCCCGGGCCCGTGCCACGAACGTCGCTTGATTTATAGTCGATGCACCATCGGTGTAATTTGTATTTGATGGCCAGTACGCGTATACAGGCGCAGGCATTGGATATGCTAGCCAACCGCGCTCAAAGTCTGCTCTCAAATGACAACTTGATGGTTCTGCCAAACACACAGCCGCTCCTGAAAAAAATGGTTTCTTTTTCTGGTACATTTTACTTTTGCCTTCTTTTTGTTTTAAATTGTTACGACTACTTTCTGAATCGCTCCTTGATCTTGATGTTTACACCGGGTCATGCGAGTTGCAACACCTTTGTTTACATGCTAGGAATTATTTTTCTGTTTTTGTCCTACTCATCCATAGGTGACATTGAAAAGGGAGTGAAAGCGAGATTCAATGTTTCAATATTCTCTCGGCGCAGATGATGCAAGTTAAGGACACCATCTCTTTCTCTTCAGTGTCACCGTTTTTGTAAGAGAAAAACAAAGATTAAGTTATTTCGATCAGGAAAGTGAATGTGCTCCTACTGCGGGAACGTTGAAATGGCAGAGCCTTTGATCCAATTATGACCTCATGCGTGTGTCCACGAAGAGGTAAGATAGCTTTCTTTCAATGCGCTTAAAATAAAAAAAAATACTCTTGCTCGTTTTATAGAAAATTAACATATCTATAAAAAACACTTCAAATGAGGAAAATTTTTTTTTTTTTTGTTTCTTCAGACATAAGGTCTAGGGGAGCAAGACGAAAAGGCAGATTTCCTCTGCCTGCCCTGTGACCAGTTGACATCGCTCAGCGAATCACAGCAACAAAACAAATTCGAAAACAAAACTAATATAGAAAAAAAAATGCAAGAGCGAAATTTTCAAATAATAATCGGCAAGAGAAACGCAACAAAGTATTATGTACAATAGCTACTGAAACTGCTGTATTGGAAGGTAAAAAATAAGCATACTTTTTACCTTTTGTACCTGACTGATCCATGGCAAGATTAATACAAAAATTATCGTCCATAAAAGAAGGTTGAACAGCAAGCATTGAAGGGTATACTTACAAAAGTATACCCTTCAAAAATTAAAAATGGTCTATTATTGTATTTTTTTATTTGTTGGACAACCAATATGAGCGCCGAGTATGCTAAGGAGGGGTAAAATGTGAAACTATTAAAGCGTCTAATATAACTCCTAAATACGAAAAAACGTCAAGCTTTTGCCCAAAATTAAGACGACGATACATTTTTTTACAGCTTGAAATTATGCGGATCTGGTTTTGCACACCTTTGATTTTGTTTGTTTATGTTTTATGCAGCTTTTATCTTATAAATAATGGCAGGTTCGAGCTCAGCTAGCTGGGATATGCTTTTGAATTTAACTCGCTGAATATTTAAAAGAGAAAGGCGAGTAAAACAAAATATGGGCGAACGCTCTATAAACAATGGCAATATAATTAAAAACCTTCAAACATAGCTTATTATACCCTAAATATTTTAATAATAATTCAAAAATTATTGCACAATTCGCCCATTTCTCTCAGTTTCCTTGCCTGTCTTACTATTTATTTTCAACTGGTTCTCTCCGTAATCCTAGAGATAACCGCAACGTCTGCAACATATAACGACAAAAGAAAGATACTATATTTCGTTTCAACTTAAGGCAAAACGCAGCCGATGCTACAAGCGCGAGAGCGCGGCCCTGAACAGTGCTTGCACTGTACGAGCGCGCGTGCTTGGCAGGACGGACGCTGCAAGCCGAGAGCTTGGTCTTGTAACATCGGCTGCGTCTGGACTTAAGCGTAAACGAAGTATAAACGAAGTACACCCCTATACAATGATTCTTTTGTTTTGTTATATCTTTCACCTTGACTGTAATAAAACGTTAAGCTCCTCATATATGAACAGGGTTTATATATAAGGAAAACAACCCCAAGACATAGTGCCGAGCCAACCTCTTCCGAAGAGATTACCAGACCCGAGAGACTGGCGCGAAAATTAATTTGGAGCTGACATCGTTAGAAAGGGGATGCACAGAGACACAGAAGCGGAGAGCCATAAAAGCACCTGCGATAAATATGTAAAAAGAAGGCTCCAGAACATGTTGAAGGTGCGTCGTTAATTAAGACTGCGTCGGCAACAAGGGAAGACCCCTGTAATCTCTCTATCCTCGCACACGTAGACATCACGGCGCACCTTTGAACGCATATAAGGAGGCCCCGGAATAAGGATCGCCTGAGATGCTCCCTTAAGGGCGCGTCGGCTGCAAGCATGCTCGAATGGGGGGCCCCCCCCCCCCCCCCCCCCCCCCACATACACACACAGACACGCAAGCACACACACACACACACACACATACATACACTTACTCACACGTACGGACACACACTCACGCAAACAAGAGTAGAGAGGCACAAGCACGTATACACGCGAACACACAAACACACAGGCAAGCACACATACACATACAGACTCACACACGCGCACTCACACACAAAACGGACACACACGCACATACATACACAGGCAAGCACGCGTACAAACACGAACTACAATGCAAGTTCGCTAAACCCCACTATTCGACAATTGGCGCCTATTACAATGTGAAACATCCTCTAAGTCCTTGAAAGACACCATGAGTTCATCCGGCTGTAAGGTCCCTTTAAAACAAATAAAAATACAATATTATCTATGTTATTTTCGTAAAGGAAGAAGCGCACCCTCCTGCGACTCTCCTTGTGAATTATTGCACCCCCAAACAAGGCGATAATATTTTTTTTTGAGCCTTTGATGAGAGTACGACTCAATTCGACTATGAGAAGCAGAACAGGAGGCTAGAAAAACGTGAAAATAAAAAAAGTGCTTTCTCAAGAACTTAGAGACGGCCATAGTGAATCCTAGAGCCTATCGAATGTAGTCCAGGTATAGCTCAACCGCGGCAAGTGCGAAAACTCCTGCAGGACAAGTAACATAATAGGAAGTGACACCGTGAGATAGATACTGGCGTTTTTCAGAAATTTTTACTGTTATCGGAACAAAGCCACGCAACAGAACCCAGGAAGAGGATTTCGACCTAAAAAGCAAAAATATTGCCGCCTTTTTTTAAATTGGATAGTTTTTTTGTTTCGTCTCCTCAGAGCATCGGGCGATCACTGTTTCGCTGGGTGGCCGTTTGTTTAGGGAAACAGCGACAAGCAATTTCAGTTTGATGAATTTAAGCCGCACTAAAACCGCGCTACTCCCCTACCTAAGTACACCTACAACTTTTTTTTTTTTTTTTTGCTGGGTGCATTCGGTTGCCCTAACGTTTATTCAGTTTTTTTTCATTCTGCATCTCTTAGCTCCACGTGTCCTCGTTGGTTCGGTGTTCTTTTCACTGTCTTTATTGTTGCTTGGTCGTAGTGAATGAGATTAGTAATAAGTTTGAAGCGACCGGCTCGGGTGACCTGTCGATAGCGTACAATGACGACGTGGTTTCTGAAATTATCTAATTGTTTTGACCACGGAAAAAAAATATCTTTCTACATTTTATATTCCTATGATTCGTCACGCCGTCTACTTGATGAAGAATGTTGTAATTAATTTTTGCTCCTTAATGGGAGCATTATCTGATTTAATTACCATAATATATATATATACCCTTCACCCGCTATGTATCTGTTTTGTGCTGAACAATTTTCAGACTAGGAATTGCTACTTACCACGTATCACGTAGTGCTGTGGACGCAAGCTAGGGGAACATGGATTATATTTATTTTTAGAAAATAATAATTCAACACAAACTGAAATCTCGGCAAACAACAACCCTGCTTTATACTTCGCTACAGTGAACTCTTAATATAGCTTATAGCCGATGTCAATGCGGATAAGTTTTAATAAATTAGCATGAAGTACAGTTTGAAGTGGAGAGAAAAAGAGAGCTTAGTAGCACGCTGTCTCCGGTGATAGAAAACAATCTTGTAGCTCGAAAGCTTCTCATAATCACTAATTTCCTCGCCACTTTTACACCCTAAAAGACGGTGGATGATTGACCCTAAATATTCTCTGATGAGTTTGTGTTCGACAACATTTGCAATCCAGTCATTTACGAATCCAGTTTCTAGAAATAATATTTGGCAAGGAACGGGAAATATCAAATTTCCAAAGCATATGTGAATATTGTTCTTTTCTTTCTAATTGTAGAAGCTGCGGCAACTAGAACATCTCTGCGTGCACGCACCTGTTGGCTGCTAGTTCAAGCATGTCCCTGAAATCCAGCCGCCTAAAGGCAGGGGCTCAACGAATAATTTGCGTCCGAGAGTTCTTTCCAATAACGACCCATGTTGATCGAGTGTCACTAGTTAGATGGGCTTCAACACTTTGACCCATAGAGGTCCCGGTGTGACCAGGTCGCATAAATAGCGTCGAACCGAAATATGTAAAGAACGCAGCCGACAACTTCCGCGTCCCACAGTAGTGTGATAAAAAAAGGAGTTCATTCTTGAAAACGGGGTTGTTTCTCGGTTACTTTGCAGTTGACTACATTGAAATATGAGAGTATTTAATGTTTTTGTTTTCAATTTAAGGCCACAATTCGTTGATTTAAATTAAACAAAGCTCAATTTCACACTTAGCCCTGGGTAGTAGCTGAACAAAGCTTTTTGTTTTACTTTTCTGGATGTAGCTGAACGCTATTCTCTTGAAAGGCGTTTTGAATACGACATTTTTATTACGACCATTGTCACGACGATCAGAACACTTTCAGGAAGCATATTTCTTCGATTATAGTTTGGGTGGATGAATGGCACAATGAATGAATGGGGTGACACAAGCTGCCGCCATAGGGCGGCGGCTTGTGCCACCCCTACTGAAAAAAAAAAAAAAAAAAAATTGAAATTCAAACGGGTGGGAAACTTGTCGACCTGTTTGAATCAAATGCGTGGGAAACCTATCGATCCGTTTGGATCTAACGTGATTATGGGATACGGGTACCTGTTTGATACGGGTGCCCGTTCGACCCGGCACGTGGCCACACAGTTGAACGCGCAATTCGGATAGACAATTTATTCGCTAGCCCTAAAAGGGTATCGTCTGGAAGGTTGGATATCTTATACTTATTTAAGACGTCCCGAAAATTATAGACCTATTTCTAACATGGAGGAAACACGTGGAAAAAATGGGCGGCGGAGAAAAGCTCACCGGAGAAAAGCTCACCGGAGATAAGCTCACCGGAGAAAAGCTCACCGTAAAACCGGCAGATGCGGAGAAAAGCTCACCGGCCCTTGAGCGGATGCGGAGGAAAGCTCACCGATATTTTTTTAGGTTAGCTTGATTTTTCGTCAAACTTGGCAATAGGTGACCGGCGTTTGGCAGCAGCCTCAAAGCACTTTGGGTATTATTCACTTCCGGTTCGTAGCTACACTCTTAAAAAAAAGGGTACTGTAGTACCCTCCTTAAGGGGGTAACCGACTTGCACACAGGGCAATCCCTTTTGGAGGTATCGTTACCCCCTGCAACGAGGGTACAAACTTACCCCCTAGGTTAGGGTGCAACATTGCCTCCTTTTGGAGGTAACCTTAGTTCCTTTTGGTGTTAAAAGTGCATCCTTTCAGGGTCAGCCTTTACCTCCTTTAGGAGGGAATTTTAATCCTTTTGAGAGGTAAGACGACGTAATTGAGGGCGCTGCTTTTACCTCCTTTTGGAGGGAACTATGATCCACTTTTGGGTTAAATACACACGATGAGGAAAACAGCTCAGAAATCGCGGACTACGAAGAACAAACTCGATAGAAAAGTGCTGTGCTGTCGTGTTTGTTCTTCGTAGTCCACGCTTTCCGAGCTGTTTTCCCCATCATGTATAACAGCAACCAACTGGCCCAGTTCACCACCTTTTTACAGGTTAAATGCACACTTGATGGAATCACTTTTACCCCCTAAAGAAAGGTACTATGGCCCTTTGTGGGTGTGATAGTACGTGCTTCAAAGGTGGGCCTTATAAAAGATGAAGACGGCCTAGTTCTGAAAGTACATGACAATTTTTTATTGTGGCTGTCACAAACAAAATGGCATAAAAATCAATGGCATGACAAGACATCTTATAAAAGTTCTAAGATGAAACCACTAAGCGCAATAAAGACATCTGGAACAACACTTTCGGGGCTCTAGTCGTCGCTAAAGATGATCTAGAGGCAGAATGCAACCAGGACTCCCTCAGCAGGCGACGCGGCTTCGAGGTCTCCCTCCACTGCCACATAGCTGGGTGCCTCAGGATTAATTAGGCTTGAATTGACAGCCTCCGGGTAGACTGCACTGCCTGCCTGGAACCAAAAAATTGTGGAAATCATGTGATATGAATTTGAAACATATCATCCCAAATTTGAAGAAACTGTGAAGAAATATTAGATTTTTCTAAGACGCATTTGGAGCATTTGATGGGCCACTGATTCCAGCATTATAAAAAATCGACCATACTTACCAGACGTGACCAGTTTAACTGTTGACTAACTACCACTGACTAAAATTATCACATGGCGGGTGGTAATCGTAGATTAGTAAGCACTTTGTATTCACCGGTCATGTTTAAATTTGTCCCCCCGATTTACTTAGGTGACTAACAGATCTTAGTCAAAAGGGTACAACTAGTGTAGCAGGTTAGTATATACAAGTGCTGATTGTTGGGCGAGTTGGCATTGTACGGGAAAAAACATGATTGCGCTTTAAGACAAGGACAGAGGAAGAACACACACCACAGAGCGCTACACCACATTAGCTACTCAGCACCACAGCAGATCCCTATGACCGCCAACCCTAACTGCCGAACTTAGACAAATATGCAAATATTTTTGCCGAAGTGCTCTGCCAGATGAAATTTGAATTTATGTTTTATTTAGACATGAGAAGAACAGCACACAAGGACGAAAACACAGAAAAAGACACACCGAAAAG
>JABSTQ010002048.1:0-16728 GCA_013358835.2 Ixodes persulcatus
TTGTCGAAGCTCGATGCGTGGAGATTGCCAAGGTTTCGCACATCCGTCAATTTCACTCCGAGCATGCACGTAGTAATTATTTTTTGAACTTATTTTATGAAATATTTACGACTTGTACACAGAATATTAAAACTTATGAATAGTTCTATGCAAAAAAAAAAATAATAATAATAATGAAGCACTTAAAATAAACACGTTTTAGAGCCACATTCACGAATTATTTACCATCAAACTACTTCATTTAAAATGACGAAATATATCAATATGATCATCTTTAAGTGTATTTTACGAATATACAAGAAACATATGCTTAGCCATTATTCTAGTTCTGTTACTAATGCTGAAACGCAGCTCCTTTCTCTAAATGTAACAAAAATGCACATTAAAAAAAACCTTTTTTTTATTTTTTTTATTGTTTCCAGTGGCTTGAACTAACTCGTGATTGCAACACATTGAGTAACATATGATCTACTTAAAATAAAAACAACTAACCTTCACTGAAATTGAGCTAGTGTGTCTGCTCCTAAGAAACATTTTTTTTTTTTTTTTTTTTGCACCCGACACCCGACAACGGAACTGATCTATTGTAGGGTATAGAAGAAAGTCATGCTGACCCTAGCTTTGTTTTATATTTGGGTTTTCTTGCGTTGCCGCCGTATTTTTGGTCGTTTTTCGCATCATCATGTGTTCCAGCCTTTGGCCCCTGGACAAGCTGATTTGCATGCTTAAAAACTCGTCATTGTGTATCACAAACTCGCGTTCTTGGGGTGTTTCGCCTACACAATTTGTTGACAACCTTTTCGTAATCTTTGCGTTTGTGAGCAAGTTCTTGGGACGACAATCCGTTTACAGCGCCGAAGGAATTGTGGAGATGGCAAGGGCAAAGTTAACTAAATTGTGAGGTTTTCCTAGCCGTGTGAAAGCTCACGTCGACGCCGCGCGTCTTTACCAAAAGTCTCTTGCAATCAATAAAAGTTTGCTCCTCCTCCATTTGAATTAGACGGGACGCGTCTTGGTTCCCCTCGTGCCTCTCGCTGTTCCTGCTCTGCGTGGTTCTACGGGAAAAAATTGCGTGGAAGCGTCGTCGAATACGAAGAAAAATGCCCCGCGGGAAGGACGCGACGGGTTCGTTTTTCTGCTCGCAGATGCCGACGTGGGAGGGGAGGGCCGGCGCAGGCATTCCATTCGCTTTACGAAATTCGGCTCTCGCGCGAGATGCGAGAAATGTCTCCTTGACTTCTTTTTCGTCTTTGGCCCCGCGGCGTCGTCCGCTCGTTCGTTTGCTTAGCGACGTTTGTCTACGATTCGTCTCTCTGACAGCGGCCGGGATTCTTGACGGCACTTTTTCTCGCTTCCTCTTCAAGCTGGGAAAGCAACCCCATTTCCTTTCTCTCTCTCCCCCCTTCCCCTCGTTTCTTCTTTCTCATCTTGTCGCTTCGGATGATGTCACACGACGCTGCATGACGTCAGCGCCGCGCGCGTTATTTTGTGTGACGCGATAACGACAGCCAGGAAATCAGCGGTGCTTTGGAAGCTTTTGTGGAGCTCGCGCCGTCCCTCCGTGTTTGCGGTATCTTGGTTTGGCGCGGACGTCCCTCCGGTGTCGGTGCCCGCCGAGATCACGGAAGGCAGCAGAATTCTGCGCCGGGCGTGGCTGTCGTCGGCCTCTTCCCGTCGCGGACGTCGTCCTCTATGTCTCCTCGTCAGGGCTGCGTGACCCCCCCCCCCCCCCCCCCCCCCACACACAACACACACACACACACACTCACGCACACACACTTTTTTTTTTTTTTAACCGTGTGGTGTTACGCTGGTTAGCGAGAGTGAATACCTCTGCGAACGTATAAAATAGGTAACGGGGAAGGGCAACAGAAATGCAACTGTAATGAAGGCTAGATATGGTTGTGTAACTGTTATGAAGTGGTGAGGGAGATTTGGAAAAGGAATCATGGTGCAGAGTTTGCTAGCGCACCGCAGCTCAGAGCACGTGGAGCAAGAGCTTCTGCTGCAGAACCCAGGAATCCTCCCCTGCCCGTTCCGATCTCGATGATCATCACACCGGTGTACGTTCGTGTATATCACCGCTGCGCGGCGCACGTTAAAGACCCCAGGCTAGCAGTAGTACTGTACTGGCTAGATGTCTCATCAACAGTGTAAACCACTGTCGCCATACAAAGGTAGACCGACCTTACGCTGCCTAAACACGAACGTGCATTTTTTTTTTTTATAAATTTTATTTATGAAACAGGATGCCCAAACAAGTTTCGCATTAATGCAAGACGGGGTGCGGGCTCTGGGAGCACATGGTAAACAACCGAATCAAGCGCTACGAGGCAGGGAAACTAGTAGTAATGTGGATTTTAAAGATAGACTGAGAGAAAGGGATGAGGGACGGTGGGCACCGAGACTCTTTATTTATTTGTAGATGAGTGTCGCCTGTCGGCACAGGACAGAGGAGGCAAACGAGAAAACTGGTATCGAACATTTTAGGCGGCATAGGGACGCTGCTAAGGAAGTACCAGTTAAGATAGTTAAAACAGCAGATTGGGAAATGCGGGATGCGGTTATGCAAACTGAATCCACCCAATACAATGTGCATTAGCTAGATGAAGTATGTCCGACATTTCTTGAGCATGCTTATTGTTGAGGCCTGGACTGGGTGTTGCGAACTAAGGTGCAGATAACTAAAGATAATAAATAGCTAGTGTCTGGAGCGTGTGGAGAAGGGACGACACAGCTGGACAATTGATATCCTTATTGTAAAGAACTTCACTCTTCAGTTGCCGAAGGCGATACTGTTTTAGTAAAGGAATTGAGGTTTTGGGACAGCGAAGGAAGAATAGACATTTGGGAGGTGTAGGTAACCAAGCAGAGGTTATCGGATTGGTAGCATTAGTCGAGGGAAGAATACATTTTGTCTTATATTTTCCTTGCGATCCGTTTGGCGCAAGGCACGCGCACCCGGTTGCGAAGGGGCGCTTCCGTCACACAGATTCGAATTTTTAGCTTGTTATATTTCTATTAAAAAAAAAAGACTTAACCACTTTACGTGTATTAGGTAGAGGTTAAGTGTTGACAGTAAAGACAGTGGCTAGGTGGCGGAACAAGCCGCCGCCCGATTTGAAGGGTTCAGCCGTATACATCCATCCATCCGTGAAAGATGCGAGTATAATAAGTGCAGTGTTCGCAGCGCAGTCGGGCTGCAAAACAACACGGGCGGTGGTGTCGTTTCGTCGCATTTGTGGGAACTCTAATCGTATTTTGTTTGTTTGTTTGCAGGACAACGAGCTCCCCGTAAGCTTCCACGGTGGAGTAGTTTACTAAAACCCCCGTAAGTTAAAGGAGTACTCCGGCGTTAACTTCGTGGTCCCTGATTTGTCTGAATATTTCCTAAACACACCAATACACACCGCTGAAATAGTATCCCAAATATTAAAGCAAAATATATATTTTTTTTTTTTTACGAAGTTATTGAATTTACAATTTTCGTCCTCACCGTGTTTTTCAAACTGAAAGTCTCTATACTGGAAACAACGAGAAAGTGACAGCTCGCTCCAGCACCCGCGCAGCAGCACGAAACCAATACTCGGCATACTCCATTTATTAAACTGCCTGCTCGACTGGGCGAGCCAGCCTACCACTGACGTCACGGCCCTGAAAAGCGCGGATACATTTGAATGTTGGTGTTTGGCATAATTTTTATGTGTCGATTTCACAGTAACTATTCTGAATTTCGCGATACTAAAGAGCACACTCGAAAGGGTAAAGGCCGGAGATTGGGAAAATATAGTTAGTTGGGGCATCTATAGAAAAACGTCCGAATGAAGCCCCCCCTCCTAAACTCGGAATTGGCGCACAGAGGTTTTGTCTCGATCTTGTGAACAGGAAGGTGTTTTTTACTCATTTTCTCGCCAAGCATCAACGGGGAATTAACTCTGGCCGTTCGCTAAACGTGCCTAATGACGCGGCGTTGTGGTTTCACAAAGGAGATCGCAGACCCCATCCACTTTCCTTTCTTATTAGAGCGCCGATTAGGGTTTTTTTTCGTTTGGTTTACACGCTCGGTGGTCGCAATTAGCGGGAACAACCTCTCGCCTCCTCTTTGTGCTTTTGGTTTTCTTTTTTTTTTTTTCGGAGAAATGTTTGTGTGTTCATTACGGCCGAACGCTGGGTCACTGGCATCGCGATGTTGGCCCCGTTGAGTGGCTTTCTGCTCAGCGAGCCGTAATTCACACTGTTTTACGGAGCCCGCTCCGTCGGGAAGACACGGCGAAGGTGGAAACTGCAGAACCGCGAAGCGGCTGGGTTGAGCTTCGTCTCCTAAGGTTGGTCTTCTTCGCTCGATCATTTTTTCCAATGGGTCCGACTTTCGCTCGCTCCAGTGCAACGGGTGGGAGGAGACCGTGGATTGCTCGCGACAATCGTTGCGCGCAGCTGACGCCGTCGACGTCGACGTCTGGGCAGCCTAGAAGACGAGGCTGGGGTAGGGTGCCTACATGTTTCCGCCGGAAACATGTAGGCACCCTAGGCTGGGGGGGGCCCGACCTGCCCCGGGCGGCCCGTCACGCTGAAGCATGAAGGAGAGCGGCCTCTCGGTGACGCCGCGTGCTCCAACGTCGCGCTCGTTGCGCAGACTCCGCCGATTCCGTGCGGCCAGCTCGAAATTCCTCGAAACACGCGTTAGCTGTTGGGTGTGCGCTCTTTCTTCTTTGTCTTTGTTTGGAATGGGGAACATCTTGGCACGTTCCGGGGCAGGGTCGTCAGTCATCGTGTCGCCGAGCGGGCTTGCCCCGAGCAGAGCGGTCTCCCCTCCAAGGTTTTTCCCCCTTCAAGGCCAAGGAGCGCGCTCGCTTTGCTAATTGACTTCTACCTAGGCTCCGCTCGTTTGTTCCCAGTCGTGGGCCACTGTACGAGTCCCTTTGTGCGCCGTGCAGTGAAAGTGCAGCTTCCGCCACTCGCTGTAAAAAAAAAAAAAAAAAAAAAAAAAAAAAAGTATTGTTATTAGCGCGGGCTTGTTCCGGGACTGTCGTCTTGCGTTTGCGCGAATAATCGCGATCATGTAATTGTAATTTATTTGCACAAGTATGATGTATACATGGCGACGTGCGAGGCTAGGCAGATACGCAACAACCCTTACGCTTGTGCGCCTGCTAGCTGGTCGCCGGGAAGTTCGTGTAAAGTTGTAGTATTGGAATAAGACATCAAAACCGATCCAAAAGACCCTTTTCGAAATTTCGAAATGATAATGGATTATGCGAGGCCGCCATTAGTTGGTCACGCGCTGTGAGCACGCATTGGACACGAGCGTTTCGTTCAGTATTCGGACTGTACTCGCATTGAAACGGATTCTACACGAGTGCTGCGTCAGTGCTCGGCGCGAACTCGGAACCAAACACGGGCTTCAAGCCGAAAGCGATGAGACCAACTAATGGTGACTGCGCATAATCTATGCATCATTTCACAATTCCGGATTAAATTTGAGAAGGTGAAAACACTGAAGCCGAATCACGTACGACTACGACGTGGAGCGTATCAAGGTCGAAGTACAGGCCAGTGCGCGTTTCAAGGATTTCTAACAGCACAGTTCTTCAATTCGCATTCGTGTGATCTTAACAGCACAGTTCTTCAATGCGCATTTGTGTGATCTTAACAGCTTAACTGAATTTTTTAAAAAGAGCCATGAAAGCTAGATTAATGCAGTCTGCGCAGGCGGTCCAGGGGGACATAGTATAGTGGGCTAATCGTAATGATCAGTCGGCTAATTAGTTAAAATTCGTTAATTAACTTTTTAATTAATGAAGATAGACATATGGTCCCAATTAGAAACTTGCTGAGCGTCATCGAAAACCACTAAATCAGTAATTTTCAGAAAGACTTTGAGCGCGTGAGAAGCGTAGTAGTGCACTAAAGTTACCACTCGTGGAGCAGGTACAAAGCTAGCGGTTGCGGTAAAGCGCCCGCGCGATTTTTCCGTCTCTTATCTAGCCGCAGCCTTGTACCTGCTCCACGAGCGGTAACTTTAGCGCACTTCTGCGCTTCTCACGCGCTCAGTCTTTCTGAAAATGACTGTCTTGGTGGTTTTCGATGACGCTGAGCAAGTTTCTAATTGGAACCATATGTCTATTTTCATTAATTAAAAAATTAATTAACGAATTTTAATTAATTAGCCGACTCATCTTACGATTAGCACCCTGTAATATGTCCCCCTGGCCGTATAACTCACCTCCACAGGTGGCATAAATGTAACTTTGACGGCTTTTTTTAAACAAATCTGTTAAGCTTAAAAAAAAAAAAAACACCCTGTGTGTGTATATATATATATATATATATATATATAAAAAATAAAGGAAGATCCATTGGTGGATCCTTAGGGAATCCGTTGCATGACCTTTGGGAAACGCTAACGCTGACCCCTTCACTTTTCTGTTTCGGCTTCCTCTATTTCTTGCTGTCTCTTTTTGGCTTTGTTACGGGTTCAGTGTTAGCGTTTCCCAAAGGGGGACGTCTGTGACGTTTCCCAAAGCCCACGCAAACGCATTCCCCAAGAACCCACCAATGGATCTTCCTTTAATGTTTTGCCGCCTACTTGTACCAGCGCTAGTACGGGGTTCACACTCCCATTTTGTAGCACGAACCAAGGCATACGCGCTCTGCACACCTGCCAGTTCCGACTCGCCCTAGCATCCGCATTGGCTTCCGCCCCGTGACGTCACCTCCCTCTCGCCCTTTCTCCTTCGCTAGACTCCTCTCTGCGCGGCGCGATTCCCTTTCCACTGTTTTGTCCAGAGATGGACGCCTTCAGCCTTGCCCTCTAGTGTGAGTACAAATGCTAGCGCATTAATAACGTAATAGAAAATGGACGCGCTTGAGTCATCTATTGGAATGTGCTACTGCAGAGTCATCTCTAAAATAATTGGTGACGGGAACACGTAATTTGGAATGCAGTGCTTGGCTCTGGATGGAGCCACGAAACGGAGTCTCAAAACTTGTTTTTCTCATTTACCTTTTTGTTGTTGTTGTCTTTCCTCCGTGGTGTGCGTGTCGGGTCACAGCTGTCGGAGCAGTTGCTCCCGGTGCAATTTTCATCTTTTCTTTTTTTACCCCTGCAAGGAGCTCTACAGGGGGGCAGGGGGGTTCGCAGTCGAGAAAGAAGATAGCCACGGGATGGGTCGCTCCCGAGTGGTATGGGCAGCCAACAATCTGGTGTCGCCGCCACCGATCGCGCTCTTATCTCCCCGGTGGGCGACACGGAGCCTCGCGTGCCCCCGGCCTTGCGCGCCTTTTGCCCCGGCAATGTCGCCGGACTGGTGCGCCCCTCTGCTGGTGCGCCAGCTTCGCCCACGACGCGCGTGCGCCCAAGCCCGCAATCCGCTCCGAGCGGATCGAGACGACGACGACGACGACCCACGCAGGGCCGACTTCTGCGTCCCCGTCGCGGTGGACGTCGGCTTGCGAGTCGCCGTCCGTCCGCCTCCCACGGCAGCGCTCGTCGTCGTCGCGTTGCCTTCGCACCAGTCCTGCCGTCCCGCGCGTGGGGGCGGGTGGCGGCGTCTTGCGATGGAGCGGATAAGCGTGGAAAAAGAAAACGGAATGGTTTTGGGAGACGCGAGCGCCCGATCGGAATGTTAACCGAGTCGACCGTGCGTTTCGTCGTACGATGGTGGGCGGACGTCTGCTTCGTGCCACGGGGAATTTTCGGCGCTCTGCCGTGGTCGGGAGTGTGGAGCACAACGAAAGCGTGTGGGCGGAGTCGCCACGCTCGTTTGGCGTGGGGGGGTTTTGGGGTTCGACATGCTGAATCTTAAAGAGGCCGTGAAATGATACTGGCTTTAGATAGGCGCACGTTAGAGAGCACACTGACGCAAGCGCGGCACAAGTATACTCATACGCAACGCTACTTGTCGAGAAACCTCTTTGTCAGGGTGTACTTTCGAAGATAAAACCAGTGTTTCTTTTGGTGGCGGGCATAAGCTGCCCTTGCGTCAATAAACCCTAATACATCGATAGAATGATGTCTCTTTCAGTCTCCCCTTCGCAAAGTTGGCTGACAGTCGTGGGTACCGCCGTGGGGACAGTCGGTTGTATGCGTCTCATGGACTGTGGGCACGTGCACTGCGTGGACACTCGGTTTGGGCTGGGTTACCTTTGATGCCTCGGTGGGCATTCAGGGGCCGTGTCCAATCGCTGCAGTGGCAGGAATACAAGGAGCACCCTACCGTAAGGAGCCTACTGTAGCTTAGGTGCAAGCGCGGTGCTGTTTTTAACCATTGAGTTGGTTCGAGCTCACTCAGTTCGCGGTTGACGCATCGTGAGAACCAGGTAGGCACTGTTGCAGACCTCGCAGCGCTCCCTGGAAGACAGCGGTTTACGCTGTCGTCATTATTTTCCCTTTCGGTTTCGCGGCGTACTTCGCACTAGTTCGTCCGAGACTCGTTTCCGCGTGTGGCCCTCGGTCCCCTTCGTTCTCCCCCGGCTGCCGCCTGGCGAACTTCTCGGGATGCAGAGCATGAGGGAGGGGTGGGGGGTTCGCTGCCGTTTATTTTTGGCGAGACGCCGGCGGCCGGCCGAACCCCGGGCGCAGATGCCGCGGGGGAGCCAAACGACGGGACTGTCCCAATAGGCTCGCGAAGGGGAGGTGGCTCGGAGTCGTGAGCCGGGCAGAAACAGGAGCGGGGGGTTGTGAGCGAGTCCGGCTCCCCGGTCCTCGCTGCGGTCGCAACCTATAGACGCCGGACGGGCGGTCGAGATTGTGCTTTCGTTCCCAGTGGTCGTACTTGGGCTTTTGTGACGGGCCGTGAACGTGAAGCGCTTGGCGAGTGCTAGTTTGCTCGCGGAGAACCGTCAGTCAGACGGGATGAGTATGCAGCCTGGCGAGCGGCCGAGGAATCTTCCCTCAAGAGGCGTTCCGGTCTTCTGACTCACCCCGTAGAAACGTCGTCTCTCCGTTCGAGTATCGTTCGAAAAGTGCTCTGGGAAATTGCCGGGGTGACCGAAGAGTCCCCGTGGACTGACTGCCTTCAAAGATCCACTCCCTGAAGGCCGAGTCGTTGTCCAGTGCTCGCTGCCATGTACGGGGCGGCGCCGGGAAAGGGTACCGCCGTCCGACTTCCTCCGCTGCCGTGGCTGGCGTCGCTGAGGGCTGAGGTTGCGGTGGGACAATGTCGCTGAAGAGGGTCAGTGGCTGGAGTCCCGTCGGAAGGCAGCCTCAATCGAAGCGCCGGTGTTGCTCGTCGTCGTCACGTCGGAGCCGACGAGATCTGCTGGAAGGAGACCGCTGCTCGCCCCAAGTCCCGGCCGCTGTTCAGGCGGAAAATGGGTCACCAGCGGCGGTGATGTCAGCGTCTGTTCCCGCGAGGAGCGTGCCGTTGCGCTGGCAGCCACGACGTTTCGGTCGACTGGGAAGCTCGCGGGGTGCGGCGGCCCGGCGATGAACTTGCTGCTAGTGGATGCCGGCGAGCAGTCGGGCGACGGAGGAGCCACCTGCGCCTCGCCGGCTGTTCTCGCGTCGTCGTCGGGAGGCGACGGCGCGCCAGCTGCGCCCATGCCAGGTGAACGGGGCTTCGCACGCACCCATCGATCCCGCGCGGCCGAAAGAAGTTCAATGCCACGACCTGCGCGCGTTCGCGGCGGGCGTAGCATTGGACTTGTTTCCACGGCGGCGGGGCCCGTGCGCTGCGCCAGTTGGCGTTGATCGCCCGCTGGCTTTCGGACGACCGGCCGGTCGTGCGACGCACGCCTCTCCGCCGGGTCCTTTGTGTTGTTGTCGTGCCTTTCCCCTTCCCTTTTGTTCCGGCGGCCTTCCGGCTGTGCTGCGCGAAGCCCTTCCTCCCTCGGCGTCCACTTCGTCTCGGTAGTCACGAGCTTTCTCCTGCCAGGGCTTGCTTTGTTTCGCGGCCTGCTTGTTTTGCACCCCCCCCCCCCCCCCCCCTCCAACCTTGATAAGGCTGACGACGAGCTTGCACAGGCCTTTCAAGACGAGCCATCACGCGCCTCTCTTAAACGTGGAAGAAAAAAAAAAAAAAAGTGTCCGTGCGAGAAAGATACGTATCGTGTTCTTTTAAACGCCGGCATTTAAAGTGAAATTCCCTCGTGGTAGAGACAACTGATAGGGTGATATAGATAGGGTGCGTTTTGTGTCGTCCAGTCTTCCAAATGTCGCAGGTAGTCGCGCAATCCCTCGTTGCTTATCTATCTTGTTACTGTAGAAGGCGACCAACGGGATCGTTAATACATTCTTGGTCAGCTCTCGCGCTCTTTTTCGTTTTTTCTTCTTTTCTTTCTGCTCTTTCGACAGAGAAAGTGACAACCTTTAATTTTGCGTTTAGAGCGGAAAAAAAAATAAATTGGTCGAAGGTTTGGGACCTTGATGTCGGCGGTACAGTCATGCCTCATTAATATGGATACCCCGCTGTATAGACACCATTTTCGGGGATTAGTGGGATAAAAACACGCATTTGTGTGTCTTTGTTACAGGCAACTCGCATTATGGACGATTTTTCTCTTTTTTTTTGGGGGGGGGGGGAAAGGGGGGGGGGGCGGATGTGTTCTTATTCACTTGACAACTGTACCATGCTCTGGATTGGTCACACGAGGATCACTTGTAACTAATTTAAGGGAGCTAATTTTTGGGGGCATGGAGGGGTCGTCAGTTCATACTGTATACAATTAATACAACCAAACATCGTAAAAATAAACGAATTGTTTTCACGAGCACAGGACCACCTACCTCCTCGCAGGAATAGTTTCGACTGTCGAATGGGTTTGGGTTAACCGACGACGAAAACCAGCACGATCGCTTAAAAGCCGGTTGGCTGAAATCACTGGCATTCGCCGCGCCGGGCCGACATTCGATGAGACGTGGTCGTCGCCGCTGAAATGATAGGGACTCGATTTGGAGAGCGTGAACTTTTCCTATAGCTGGCATTTTGCGAGCGAAGTGAGCTGGCTGGTGCTATGGCTTGGGTTGCAGTTTTGCTCGGCAAGCGATACAGTTCCCCCCCTCCCCTCCCGGGGCCGCTGACGCTGCTGGGACGGCGGCGGCGGCGGCAGGCAGCGATGCTTCCGTACTGGCTGCCGATTCTGGGGTCAGCCACCCCGGCCCGAAGGGGTCCCCAGTGCGCCTGCGTGCGCTTGGCCGGAGAAGTATGACGGCAGAAGCGCAGCCCGTCGTCTCTGCTGGGGGCCTCGCTAGACGGAGCGGATAATGCGCGGGTGGGGCCCGCCTTGGCTTGTGGTTTTCTTCTTTTTTTCTTCTTTTTTTTTGTGTCACGGTAACATTGCGGGCAAATTGTTGCGTGTTGGGAAGAGGGGAAAGGGGGGAGAGGAGGAGGAGGAGGAGGGGGTTATAAGCATGTAAATGACTAATTTGAGCGTGATAAGCAACTGTATTAGTCTGGTTGCGGTGAACCGGTAGTTTACTGCGTTGCAATCTCAAGGACCTAACTATGCGCTAAAAACTTTTACATTCTCGAGGGTGTAAATTAAGCTTTTCCCGGGGCTAGCGACCTAAGTGTGTTCGGCGGCACCCTTGGGGATGCTTGTGAACACCCTAAGATATGAATGCTGGCGGCATCCTAGGGATATACGAGCAACAGGCTTATGAGCAATGAGCGCCGCATGCAGTTGTCGCGTGCACACGAACAGCAAATACGGACGGCGCAATGCATTGCGCACGAGGGGAAATCAGGCCCCCGCTCCGCCTTAAAGGAACTGGATCGTAGGAAAGTAGCGCCAAGCTCCCCGTATGGTCGGCATTTTGGCTCGCGAAATGAGCAATTTCTCCTTGACCTCTCCGTTCTTGGTGAGCCGATCTAAATTCGCTGGTGACGGGTAGCTTTATAGACACGTTTTTTGTGTACCGAGATTTACTATGCATACAGCGGCGAAACAAGCGTACATCTTCGTACCATTACCACCACATGCTGTGTCGGTGCTTGCAGGCATTGAAAAACAATTTTCCTGTTTTGGAATACGCAAGACGAACAATATAATTGTAAGAGATCCGTGGAAATGGGCATGATTGATCAGTTGATTGCATACACAGTGCCAAAGGTGCTTATATTGGCGATGAACGCCTTCTGTACGATGATGCTCCATGGTGATCTTGGTGCGACTGGATTAGAACGACCTTCTCGAAGCTTCGAAGATATGAAGGGGCCGAAATGGCGATTGCCATAGCAACGGAGACCGATTAGCCAATCGCCTTGCGAGGTTTTGATCGTCTGTATGTTATTATGTGTGTTCGGCTGGCAGGCAGCGAAGGCAATTGCGCTACTCTCCCAGGATCCAGTGGCTTTAGCTCCAGCACCTTATATACCCGACAATTCGAAGACATTCGCAGGTAGTGCACGCCATTGCGTCTCCTCTCCGCCATTGTTTGGGTGCGTATAGCATGGACACTAGGGCTGCGTCGCCAACGTTCGGCGTGAACTCGGCTCAGCTCGTATTGGACACGAGTGTTGCGTCAGAGTTCGGCAAGGACTTGGGATCCAATCACACGCTTGGTGCCCAAAAAATGGCGGCCGCCAATTGTCGCTTGATGGGGTTTTGAAAAAGGGGCCATTGCGAAGGCTACGAGTTTGTTTCTTTGTTCTCATCGATATTTTACGCAAGGCGTAATATATCTAAGCTCAGGGAATGCATCTCCAGGTAAAAAGCATTGTTACGGGAAAAAAGAACTCGAGCTGTCCGAAGGGCCCTTAAAAAATAAAAAGGAAGGGTGTTCGTCTCAGTTCCCCGTAGCCAACTCTTTTTACCTCTTTCAGAAATGAAGGGCGTTTCATGCAACAGCTCCATATTTTACGACCGAAAAAAGGTGCGTTACTCAAAATGAGGGTGCTGAAAGGGTGTGTGGGTGTAAGCCCATACAAATAATAAGGTTGTTATAACGTGGGAAGCAGAAATAACAGAACCGGCAGCAATAAAAAGAGGACTCAGGCGGGGTTGTGCGGTATCGCCCCGGCTTTTTATGATATATAGACCTTTTCATCTCCGTAGTTACCTGACTGGTGGACAGAGGGCCCTAACACACGCGGCGCCATAAGGTGGCTTCAATTTGGTTGGTTTCGTTCTCAGCGGGCTCGCGGCTCTGTATTATCGTTTTTGGCTTAGTTTTGGGATATAAATGTGTCGCATGTGATACAGAACCAATGATACAGTGGTAATGGGCCACCTTGAGAACTACGACGTAGTTACGAGCCTAAATTGTGGACGTTTTTACGAACACCTTCATCTGATCATATTCTCGTTCGGCCAATTTCGGCGGCGAAACGACTGAAATGATGCCGGGGGAGGATTCCGCATGTCTACGGCCGTACTGGCCGTACCCGCTGATACTAGTTTCTATAAAAGTAAACAAGTGAAGAGACAAATGCATAGAGGCACAATGAAAAAGCGGGTCGACGACCTCACTAACAATGTGCTGAATCGCATAGAACAGATGAACTCGCAAGTTCTGTGCTCACTATGTGGTTTTCGAGGACGCCAAAGTTTTATGAAAATTGCCGACCGGGGAACCCCCCTGTAATAACGCAAGGAAAGCAAAAAAGAAGAAATCTCGTTTCCGTCGGTTTCTTTAAGGAAATTAAGTACTCGGGAGATGTTTTGATGGTCCATCCTAGGCCGAATAGGCCTTTTTTTTTTTTTTTTTTTTTTCACTATCAGCGTCGAGAGTAAATATGGCATCGGCAACGCTGCACTTGGGTGATTTCCATGCAGACAGCTTCTTTTCTACGTCACATATTGCGTACCTCGGACGCTTTTGTCAGGCACTCAACAACTGTCTTTGAAGTTTTTCACCAGGGGAGCCCAACCCTTTGTGTCTAAATAAGTTAATCGAATTGGATATGTTAAGAAAATTTAATGACTGCAGACATGAGACCGAGCACAATGTTTAGTATCTTTAAATTCATAAATGAATACATCACGCGAATGTTTATACCGCAAAAATGAGTCCCCCATGTCATCAAAAGCAACTGTTTTGGATGTGTTAAGAAGGCAGAGCACGATGGTTTCAAGAAACATAGCGACTCCTTGTGTTGACTACATTTGCCTTCTTCTTTAAGATCATAAATGCCTGATCATAAATATACCTTGCGAATTTAGCCAGAGCGCAGGGGTAGACGGGAATGGAAGAATGGGAGATAAGTGCACTTTAATAACAAAGAGGAGATTAGAAGACTGGTGGAATTTACCTAAGGATAATTGAATGACGTACAACTACCACAGCTGGGGACAAACGGAAAAGAGGAAAATTCGGACTCCCTCTCGCGTGGCTCCGGCCCAAAGTCTCAACCGTGTCTCTCAGTGGGCCCGGTGTTGGTGTATTGCCGACTAGGTTTGACCAGAGGAACATTGGCGACTCTCTCGCCCGGGGGGAAGGGGGGGGGGGATGTTTTTATTTTTTTTCTTGGCCCGATCCCCCTAAAGGTCATCCTGGCGATATCGCACAGCGCCTGGTGGTAGTTACGAAATTGCAGCGGGGAGTCGAATCTCTCTACCTAGAAGAGCGAGGAGAGAAATCATGCTTATGTTTTTGTTTGTTTTTTTGTTTTTTTGTTTCTAGGCTACTTCGCGCAAGCTACCGTCCATTATGAAGGGTACAGTCGTTAGCATCCATCCCCTTTGGAAGACCTTTTTTTTATATATATACCCCTAGGTGCGTAAAAAAAAAAAAAAAAAAAAAAGTTTCGCGTGCAGGTGAATAGTTAGAAGGTCGCAGGTAAGGCGTGTGTTACTTTATTCAGCGAAACGCCTTAACATAGGTACCTGTTTTGAGTCGTTGATGCTCGGTGGCACGATATCTCTAGTAAACCACTTGGAACGAGGCTCACGCAGCCGGCATTATGTGCTCAGATGTGTAGGGGCACGCTCCGTTTCGTTCTCATATAATTCCGACGGAGCTCTTCGCCGCGGGGCTTCCGTCGCCCCTGCGCGTCCATTGTGGGCCAAACCCCGAATTCATCGTCTAAAGGCCCGGAGTGGGATGGACATTGACCGATGTCGTTGCATCCTCTTTAGCGTCACGTTGCGAACAGTGTCGACTGTTTTATTTCTGTCGTTGCTTATGTTTATTTCGTGTCCAATCTTTGATTGGCTCCCGAGGATCGTATAGGGATCGGCTGCGGTCGGCGCCTGCGTTTGGCCACATCAGGTGTGGGCACTGCGCGTGCGCAGAAACCAGATTTGCCTGTGCCGGGCAGCAGCGCCACCGCAGCTTCGAGACGTCGGAGCCGCGTTCTGTTTTTTAAAGTAATTTTTTGGCACGCGTGCAACCGTCGAAGGGCAAATTCGGCTGCTTCGCACGGCGTTGTTTACCCAGCGACGGTTCGAACGCCTTTCTCGTGTCTGCCTGCCCCGGCGCGCGGGAACGCCGGCCGGGGCCCCGTTGGGCAACGAACGACGACGCCACCACTCGAGTGTGGAGCGCGCTCTCGGTAGGGTTTGATGCGGTGGGCAGCCTTGATCTTCGATCCGCAGTTTTTTTTTTTTTTATCGCTCGCGTGCCAACGGCGACCGCTCGGGCTGCTGCGGTGGGGCATCCCGTTGATCTTGGCCTAGAAAATGCGCCGCCCGTCGGGCACGCTCTGGGAGCCGGCCTTGGGAGACGACGATCTCCGCGCCTGCGCTTGCTCGTTCGGGCCTTCGTGTGCCATCACATGGCGATGCCGCCGCCGCGGAACGGGACAACTTTGGTACGACGTGCGATCGGAGTGACCGCGGCCCGAGTCGCGCCCTCGAAGGAAAACCGCCTAGGCGAGAAATGAACCCGCGATTTAGCGCGGGACTCCCGAAACATTGATCATCCTTACGCGTCTTTGCTGGTATCGTTTTCTGGCGCTTATCTGTCGACCGTAAATCGATGCCTAAGAATCGGGGGGGAAAAGAACAATGCGCCGCAGGCAGTCACGTTACCATCAGTTCGTTCCCGTCGCTCGTCGTTCTGCCTGTTTCTTTCGGTCAGGGTGCACGAGCGCGTTCGAAAGACGCAACCATGGAATGCTTGAATCGATCATAAAGCGGAACTGCAGCATTTGATCATGCACGAGTGACGGTCAGCCACTGTTATTTAGAGGCGTGTGTCAGCATCTGTCTACAGCGGCAACAAAGCGTCTAAAAAAAAAAAAAAAAAAAACCGCTTGAATGAAAAAAACTTTAGCTCGCCATTTTAGCGTCCTATCAAATCGACAAGAACGCTTTTCTTGTATAGCTTTTTTTGTTCTTGTCGTTTCCTCTCACAGATTTATATCCACCAATGTAATTCTGCCAGCTTAGCACCGCGAGCAACGTGGGAAAGAGCAACCAAGCACAACCGATACGTGACCGAAGAATATTAGTTATTTTCTCGTCAGAGGCGCTGCCCAAACTTGAGAGCACATCGAGGGGCTTTATTGAGAGCTGCAGGCATATATCCATCGCGATGGTTTCCTTTTTCCGCGTGTGCGTTACAAATTAACGGTCTCGTTACACCCGCCACGAGGCGTAAATGGAAGCCGGAACATCAATCGTTACGCTCTGCGTGTGCCGACGCAAGCTTTCTTGCACTCGGTATCTTGAATTACCGACCCGAATGAATGCGACATTGCGCGCGGCCGTAGGTGGCTTTGAGTGCATCTAAGCAGCTTTCAACTGTTTCAATTGGCGATTGCAGCCTGTACAGACAACGGGCCGACATCTCCAGCACTCGGCGCAAGCGGCCAATTCCGAGCCGAAGGCGTCGGTTGGTGTATG
>JABSTQ010002049.1:0-42981 GCA_013358835.2 Ixodes persulcatus
AAAAGACCGCAAGCCTCTCTCTTAAAGCCGCATAGAGTGTTCTATGAGGTAAGCAATCATTTTGGCGGTCTTTGGTACATGCAGTGCGGGGGGTTATGTAAACTGGCCTTGTTCGTTTGATCCAGTTTTACTTCAGAAAAAAGTGGACCTCTATAGTGGATTGGTGCACGGCTGCATGTACATGCACCCGGTATTTATATATATTTATATATACATAAATACAAAGCTTTCTATTTTGATTTAAAGTTTAAAAAAAACGGCGTGAGTGTTACTTGGATGTTGGCTTCACTGGATGTTTGTGGGGCTAGGAGGACATTACAGAAGAGAAAACCCTTAGCAGTATGTTATTCAAAACTAATGAACCAAAATTTAAATAATGGTTTTATAAGATATGTTTCAATTCTAGTTTCAAATGCAGTGGATATCAAAGACTAACACAATTGACACAATTTGCGATTGGCAACAAGTTTCGAGATATTCAGTGCTAAAAATCTGCCTTTTCGTCGCCCAATTGCAAAATCTTGCAGCTCCGAATGCCTCAGGATGTCGTGCGGACATGGTTGTTGCGGACGCACCTTCACTATCCTGCAAGTATGACGCCGATGCTTCCACCAAGGACACACTGTCGAGATAGTGACGACGTACCCGGTATGACTAGGTCACTCTATTACCCACCATTAACGGCACGAATTCTTGAGCTCAAGCTGAGCGCGGTTTTTGCATCCGACATTTAAAACGCAAAAGTTGGACAATGAATACCTCGAAGCCGCTTGGCTTTTTGTGAATGGTGTAAATAGGGATAGCCTTTAATATTGACTGGCTTTTAACACTGCAGTTGCAACATGGTCCATACAGCCATTAATTACAAAGCTAACAGATTTTGGTCAATTAGTCAACATACTGTGACAATTATCCCCTTTACTAATGTCCGCCGAGTCCCACGAACACGCAGTGAAGGAGACACCGGCATAACTCTCACGGTCTTTTTTAAAAGTTCTGTTAGCTTTCAAATAGAACGCTGTGTGTATACACGTAAAACGACTTGTAGAATGTAATCATGCACATAATTGTTACAAAGCTTTGCTTTTCACCAAATTAAGTATTGCATTTGTTATCGCAACCTTCCACACACAAGGAAAGCATCCAGTTTGGTACTCAAAGTGTATTCTATTCGGCAATAAATCAACGGACTACTACTTGGTTCGCCTTTGGCTTCATATTGAAAATAATAGGCACGTGCGAATCATGGATTTTGGCTTAAAATGGATAATGATTTGAGCTTATTAACTTTTCAGTTGAATGTCACATAGTTTCTGCACCTCTCTCCAAGCCCGCGAATTCTGGGTCCTTTTACATCAAGTCATCCAGCAGCCGCAGGTTACCTTTTGGGCCACCGAGATTGCTATTCTCTTGACGCAGATAGCTCATTGTATAATTTGTCAGAACACCTTTGTCTGTTACGAATTCGAGGGGTGCATTGAGGTGTAAACGCAACAGTGTATCATAGATAGCTGTAGGAATATATTATCACGAGCACCTTTTAATGTGTAATCACCCCCTCCACCGTTGAAAACTACAGCCGTCAACCTCGACACGCTGCATGCTGGATTTTCGCTCCACCGGTTGGTGTTCGGACGGGGGAGTTCATATGGCCGGCGACTGTACTTAAAATGTAGCCCTTGAAAATTAATTTCTACAGCTACATACGAGACATTATTATGTTTGCTGTTTCTGTAACCTTCATCTTTGGGTTTTTCAGTGTAGAGGAGGCAAAAAAATTAACATTGGCCAAGGGACAAATATTCGCATGTACCGTTATGGTCAGTCGGCAGCCCTATACGGTTCATAAATGCAGGGTGGCGAGGTGAGAAGGGTGCGTCCGTGGCAAACATAGATTGTAGCACCTGAGCTCCCCGCCTTCTGTCGGTGTTTGTCCCTTTTTTTTTGCAACTTGACTTCCCTTGGCTATGTTCGCTGATACTGATAAGAACCGATTATCGCACCCAATGAACGCTGGCGACCGATGACACCGCCTGACAAAGCGTGTCTGCCCAAGCGTCCCTGATTTTCGCCTTCTTCTTTTAGACATATTGTTTCTCATCTGTGCATTTGTTGGTGGCCTCTTACCCATAGAATAACCTCAAATGTACACAGGAAGGCTGCTGTCAGCAGAAAAAAAACCGGCCGCTGTAAAAGTGAAAAGTGAGAGCAAAGCAAAAAATCACTCATTGCGCAAATAAACCAGTGATGAGTCGGATTTTTCCGTGGCTTCTATTTTTTTTATCTCCAAACCTGTCAGCTCATTTCTAACAATAAATGTAACAAGATACATAAGTCTAGCAGCGTATCATAATACATCGCAAAAGTATTGCACTACTGAAACACAAATAGATTTCGCAAATGCATCTTGGTACAGAAATATAGATACTCACAAGTGTTCCTAAGATTATATCGCAATACTTTCATGTTGTGATGTTGTCCCGATATTAATTCCTCATTCGTTTGTTGGAACGTTGGAATGTTGGAACAAGTAACCGGCAGACGCCGGTTACTTGTTCCAACATAAGCACTGTATGCCTGTGTGGAGGCTGATGCTCATGGCCTTAACTGCAGCGAATAATAGCAGTTGACGAGAGCAAACATGTTTTGGCCTTCAACATTAAAATATGTTTTGCTTTATCCTTTTACCTAACGCAGGACCAGAACATTCCACCGACACCATGTGTCCTCTACACCAAGCAAGAGTTGGACGATGCAGACTTTCTTCACCTTGTTGTGGATCGTGAGCGCTTGTTCTCCGTTTTTAATGCAGAAGAGGGGCTGTGCATGTTGTTGGCAGCATATTGGCTTTTCAGCACCCAGTACGAATGCAAGGCCTCCAACACACTGGTTGCTCTAGAGAGGATTTTCCTTGGCTTGAGCGACACAAATCCAAGGACAGTCGTAATTAAATTTTTGAACAAAGTTTGCAGAAAGGTATGTGGTTGAAGAGATGTTATGTGAGCCGTTTTAAAAGTATCTAATGCACTTTTCTCGCCAGTATTATCAGGTTTATTTTTATTTTGCTTCCAAAACGAATGATAGAAGGTTTTACGGAGGCATGTTTTCTTTTTCTTTCTTTAAATGTTGGGCACTTTCTCTGATAACTGATACTGATTTCCTGTAGGCGAGGTGCTTAAAATTTAGCTATACAAGTTCCTCATCCATAGTCGTCTTCCAGCACTTTATAATTTTCCTTGTACGTGAGCAAGAGGATAGCGTCTTCTACTGAAACATTTGCTTTTTTGCCGTAGAGTGCAAGTTCATTCTGTGATATTTTTCATTACATGTTTGCAGATAGCATTCTTTATGTCATAGAATGGCATACATTGTATTTTCCATTTCTCAGGGTTCAATAAATGTTCAATTTAACACATTCTAATTGATGTCATAATGAGCTTCACCTAATGAAATACTGCTGTGGTTCAGTCAAGGGCTAAACCACCCCCCTCTACCCTGCTTCCAATTAGTAAACAGATGCACATAAGGAGACAAGTGATAAGTGAAGCGTGTTGCCTGCAATCCTCTGAGACAAACAAAACATGTCACTTGATTTCCAAACAGGAAAGCTTTACATGCTTTGTTTGTGGCAGCCCATGATGCTCACAATGGTTTAGCCGTGCAGTGCGATGCTTGGGGCCACTGCTTGCTCACTTAGAGTTCGAGAAAGGGGGCCCCGTAGCACTTCCCAATTGCCCACGGGGTTATGATGTGGCTTGCAAGGAGCTTTTTTCTATTACTTCTTCATGAAGTGAGTTGTGTTCAGTGTGACTCATTATTTCTTTATCACATGCCTCGTATGTGGTGATGTGGCAATCCCTCTAAGGGAAAAAAGTGTAAATGTGTTCAGTAAACATGATAAGCTGTAAATCATATAATAATAATATAAGAATATGCAATACCATATAGGATTTTTGTACAATTTACAAGTTCTGATATGTGTATTGGACGCATTCCTATAAAAGTTTCACTGGGGCCTATACTTCATTTCACCCTTCGTCCGAGCGCGGCGGACGCTACCAGCCATCCCAGCCAATCCAGCGTCGAGAGAGCGTCATGTGACCTTGAACTCCCCATAACCAAAACGTCGCATGATACTCTCCCGGTGCTGGATTGGCTGGTGTGGCCCAGCATCCACTGGGCCACCCCTGCAGGTGCCCATTTCATGTCAAGCACCCTTTACCAAAGTGTGTTAGCAAGCACCCATTATGAAGGGTGCTTGCCTGAACGCCTTAAGGGTGTTAGCCCAGGGACAACCTGACTTACACCCTTAAGTGTGTAATAACCTTTACTGTGCAATCAAGGCTTCTCTTTCCCATTAGTGCCAGTTAAGCTTTGTAAAGTGAAAAATATTGTAACTGAAAATCGTTGCACTGTCCCTTCACCTAAAGTTACTTTTTTATTTTTTTACTGCTGCACTACTGGGGCATCTTAATGGTGGGACCACATACCATCCGTGATCCCACGGACGACTGGAATGGTGGTCGCAACCAGCGTCGTAAGACTTAGTACTCAAAAAGTCCAAGAAATATTGAGCAACCTTGCAGCAGCTTCGCTTGTCATTAATATGTAAAAGTTTCTGGAGTTGAGTTCTCAAACTTGACCTCCCGAAACTCTTGACAGTCTTCTGAGAAACACCCAAATTTTCTGGCAGTCTGTGATAAATTATATATTAAGTGTATAACTACAGCCACTTTCGGCCAGTAACTGGCCGAAAGTCAATGGCCAGTGGCTGGCCAAACGGGAAAGGCCAGGGGCTGGTCAAAAGTGTATGGCCAGTGGCTGGCCGAAAGTGACTGGCCAGTGACTGCCCAAAGGTGAATGGCCAGACACTGGCCTACAGTGAACGGCCAGTCACTGGCCAAAGGTGAAAGGCCAGTCACTGGCCTAAAGTGAGTGGCCAGTCACTCGCCAAACGTGAATGGCCAGTCACTGGCCTAAAGTGAATGGCCAGTCACTGGCCTAAAGTGAATGGCCAGCGACTGGCATAAAGTGAATGGCAAGTCACCAGACGAGGACCAAAACACTGCTATTGCCAAGCACTTTGTCCAAGCTTGGGCCATCGAAAATCTGGTTGGCCATAGTGCACTTGCCAGCGATGGCCCATTCACAATGTGCTGCTTGGGAATGGTACAGTTTCAGACTCACTGCTGAACTTGCCAGTTGAGCCAGGCAGAAAAACGAAATTGGCAAAGTGAATGAGTTGCGAGTATAAAAGGGCATCAACAATGCCCTACTAGAGTTCAAACAAAATGTTGGGGGCTTTTTGTCTGTGGAAAAGGCACTCAGCATATAAATCCAATACTTGGAGCTCAAACTTCATGCGCTTACAGTTGGCATTTTTCACTGAGATCACGGTGGTGTGCTCCAGCAGCTGCTTGCTGCATCTCAAAAGCTTCCTGGTGGCAAGACTGACGATGGATGCCGCTCCTTGTGACATTGCCGTCATTGGCTCGATGTTTGTCTGGCGCTTTTAGTCTTCGGAACTGACATTAAAACATGCATACATGCTTCATGAATGTCACAGAAGTGCAACATAACAGGACCGATTTTCCAAGAACACTTCTCCTAATTCTAGCCCAAAATGAATAATTTCAAAAAATTAACTTCATCTTTCTAATTTAGATTTTCATATATTTGCAAATACATAGGCACTTTCATGGACAGAAAACCAGCGCCAAAAGAGAAAGAAGCAGTTCTTTGGTGAGAGCCCGTCGCCTTCTTTCGGATAGTGAGATAGATTTCGCGGCAAGGTTGGTGCTCGTCCCAAGCTCTCGATTTAGCACCGCTGGGTGTCAAGTTCCACACGGCCAGAAAACGAATGAACATAGCCGAACGAAGCACAGGACGACAATGGCGTCCGTAAAATAGCTGATGTTCCTTATTTTATTTAGTTTTCGATTTCTCTGCGCTGCACACAATTCGTAGCAGACGATTGTTCCTTTTTGGCTCAGTTTGCAGATGACTTGCCAGTCTGTTCCTTTTATTGTTTCTGTCAGAGAATGATTCCTAGAGGAAAACAAACTCATTAATATTCCCTAATGTCAGCAGACGATGCGTCTGCAAGCGATATTTTAGCTTCCTCAGTGCAAGTCAGCTGAGATCTAGATGACCAATATCGGGCTCCCGCTGAGATGAAATGGCAAACTGAGAATGATTTCATGGCCAGGGGCCAAACAAATACTAGGTGCATTGTATGGTGAGAGTAGTTGTACCGAGAAGTTTGGGTGGCGACCCCTTCCCAGGCAGCACAAAAATATTGGACAAATAAAGGACAAATATCGGTCAAAGTTTTAAGAAATAACGGTCCCATAATGATTTGCAACCCGGCTCCAGATCGGTCCAATAAATTGAACCGATTACGGCGAAAGTGTTGAGACCGATACCGTCAACCGTTTTTCGGCCGTCTTTCGAAACCGTTTTACAGTCGTCTTTCAAAATATTTGGTGGCCGCTATCGTTGCACCATTTTGTGATTTAAATGTCTATTATTCAAATACGCAAGAATGCGAATGACTACGACATCAAATGTGAAACTCTTTATTTGCAATGGAAACAGACGCTTCATTTTAGGGCGAATCGGAGATGTCTGACCATCTTCGACTTGAACAATGGGTATGGGAGCCACTGTGAAAAATGTTCACTCCATTTTATGGGTAAAAGTTGCGGGTTCCATAGTGCCAGCATGGTTTCTCGTAATCTAGAAGCAGAACAGTCTGTTAAAAACAAGGCATATAATTTTGTAAAATGACGGAACGTCTGTATTTCACTTTACAGACAGTTATCCGTTTTCGCATTTTATTGATAAAGGTTGCTGAATTTATATTGCCGGCAAGGTTTCGTGTAATCTAGAAACTGAACGGTCTGTAAAATCAAGGCGCATAATTTCGTAAAATGACGGAATGTCTGTAGCCCCCTATGGAGGGCTATCCGTAAGAATTATGAAAGCTGGCGGCACTAAATAACGAAGCACTAAACCATTCAGCCTTATATGAGGCCAATGTTACGAGCCGTCCGTACCCCCCGCACCTCCGATACATCAGACGACTCCCCTGGAAGGGCTACACCTATGCCAGGGGTGTTACCTGATGTATTAGAGGTGCAGGATTGGTGTGGATGGCTCGTAGCTATGGGCTTCAAGAATACAGAAAGGGCTAGTGCTCCGTTACATAGTGAAAACAGCTTCCATGTTCAAGGAAGCCGAAGTCACATGAAGCTTTTGGGGTATGGATTGGAATTGAGAGTTCATAGCTCTGTCACTCAATATACTAACTTGTATAATTTTTTATCCTTAGACAAAACAACAAGAGTTAATCAAGGACAACCTCTACTACTGATTGCAGGATTTAGTTTGTGTGAGATCAGCTGTTCCTAGAGATGACAGCTGAACAAACGAACCAATTAAGTTTTGCCAGAATGCCTTTATTGGAAGAAGGCATGCCTTGCTTTAAGTTGGGAGAACTTTTACACTACACTTGTCCTTGCGCTCGCCATCTAGATGCCCCACCATGCTTGTGCTTATAATTGTCCTTCAATTGAAGACCTCTTTGATATCTTCATTGTGCATGTAAGGGCAGCTTGAAATAAAGAGGAGAAGAGGATTCGAAATCAATACAGAATCACAACAAACTGTATATGACACATGGTTAACATCAGCAAGCAATGTGTTTACAACCTAGCCCAGCTCCCCGCCTTTCTACTGCACATAACATATGAAACAAATTTCCCAATAATTGAGCCAAAGTAAAAATTTTCATTGATTTGAATACCCAACACAACAAGTGCTTGAGAAATAAAACTAGCAAGTTAAAATTTGCATAACTATTCAGAGATATTAAGCACATTCAAGTGAGCCACATATAATTTAGAGTATATTGTAGGCTCGCGATAATTCAAACTCGGAGATTTAATACCTCTGGTCAAGTCAAACAAACTTCAAAACTTGGGATGTCTCGCTACGTTTTCAATGTATTCGTAAGCCGCATAATATGAACGACGTTTTCGTGTAATTCATTATTTTGTTCTCGCGGCGCCCGTTAAGTGCACTTCTTTCCGAGCACCGGTGGAATGCCGAGAAGCAGCTCCTGTGGAGCTTGCTTTTACAGGTGTTGCTTTTCTGCGGTGCACGGGTGCTCAGTAAGAAGCGCACTCAACAGGGCTAAAGCAGAGCAGAGCCGTACATATAGATTGTGGTATATGAAAGGAACAAGCAGAGCCAAGGCCTCCATCAGACGCAGATAAAGGGCTCGACAATCTCTCTTGGCCAACCAGAAGATGAAAATAATCCCCTAGTAATGGTAGCGAGAAACGGTGTTGATAAGTGCGTAAGAGTTAAATGTAGTAACTCTTCATGATTGAAAATATGGTGCACGCAATGTTTCGATTGTGGTTATGCAAGAAGGTGTAAGAAACAAATGTGCCGCTTGATTTCTGTTTGGCTCAATTGGAGTCTGAGCGCTTCGACGCCTGGTGTATAAATTACGTCGATCGTTACGCTCGTCGCGCACGGTTTTTTATATTATTATAGCTTCCACCGTGATTTAGCATGACCCTGATCAAAACATCACTGCACCAAAGTCACCGAGAGTTACTCCGACGAGCTTATTAATTTTGTTTCTCACAACCACAGCCAGGATATTATGCACGGCTGCTGATTGGCCACATACGAATTTGTGAAATCGCTCTGGAACACGCCCAGTCCACCTTAAGCCAAAGGCGCCTCCTCATTTGCCTTCTATACAATCCAATAAATGGGTAAACTATCTTTATATACGTCTCTGAACCAAAGGACACATGAACGACAAAAACGGGTGCTGCGCGGAAGTTTCCATATCGATTTTCACGGACGCTGTGATGTGGCGGCATGGCTTTATATTGCAGTGTTCACGCAGGTTGCCTAGAAACTGCAGCACAACGCCCGTTTCTATTACTCATGGGTCCCTGCTTAACGGTCTCCAATAGACAACTTTTTTGCTGGTTGAGCAAACTTAATTTTGTTTTGAGGTGTCATGTGCTGTCTAAACAGTCCCTGATAGAAATATTTTGAGGATTGAATAAATTTGTGTCATAAATTTTACCAATGTTTCATGAATGGCATACCAGCTTATTAATGAGCCTGTAAATAGGAAATCATGAAAGATCTGTTTTGTATGTGTAGCCATCAATATAGAAAATCATAATTTATCTTGCAACATATTGAGATGAACTTCTGATAATTTGAGCTTTCGATAATTTATTCAAAAGTCGTGACTTCCTGTAGTTTGAATTAATGTGTCTACTGTATGTCACATTCAAATTAACGGTCTAGCTTCTTGGGCTTAATGATATCTGAACCTTTTTCTTTGGTAGTTCATTAAATGTAAAATAGTACATCAATGTATATACTCTAGTTTGTGCACTGACACAGGCTTGTGCAAATAAGTAAAACTAGTATTAAAGGGAACCTGAAGCACTTTGTAAGAAATCTGAGTTAGGAGCAGACGTTTATAGCATTTTGGCTCGTTAATGCAGTAATCGCACTACACTTGGGCAAAAGTCAACGTAAACTGCATTTATTTTGAAAAATGTGTGCAGCGATTATAGCAGGGCATGAAGTGAGCCTTTCTTTCACCTGTAACCTGTCCAAAGCTTCGTGACGTCAACGTTGGCATTCTCTAGTCAGCCTATTGGCGAGCAAGGGTTATCGAACCCTGCTGATAACATCACTTTTGGTAGTCTTTATCTCTGTTTTTTCTCTCTGCTTTGCTCGGTGTGCCGCAATGAGCGGGGTAATGACGAAATCTTAAATAACAACTACGACGCTGCTACTAACAAGATTAACAAAAAACTCTGACTTGACTCGGGATCTCTTTTGCTGGGTCTTTGGAGGCTCATGGACTGGGAAACGTAGTTTGTTTATAAGCGTCGCAGCGTGTCCCTGCTTAGCGACATGTGCCGCTTAGCAAATCCAGTTCAATTCTAGCATCAAAACACGATATTCTAGCTACAGACGTTAGACCAAGGCGTACTTCAAAGGTAGTCTAGATTGTGTTAACCATTTATAAATGTCCAGGCACGCCTGTCAATTAGCCCATCCAGAGGCTCTCGGAGATGGTCACGACAGCCAGCAGCTTGTCACTATCAGCCACTCTGTGTCTGTGCACAGTCCCACCTTCGTGAGCTCCCATTGAAGAAAAGAAACACTCTAGAAATTATGATGACTGCAATGAGCACCAATCAAAACATCCCAGCAGATGATACGGTATGGTGTCTGGAATATGTCTCTGCATTCCTTAGCATTCTATACCACCCATGCATTAAAAGTGGTCTCTAAGCGACAACAATAAATGACGCCACAGTAGCCGGCATGTCCTGCTGCCGGATGAGACAACCCTGTCGGTTGGTTGTAGAACTACTGGAAAAAATATGAGCTAAAGGCAAGTGTCATTGCTCTCGCAACATCCAAAACCCTGGCTGCTAAAGCTTTTGTGGACTGTCAAGCGAAGGGGTATTCTCTGCCCCGCAGCAGAAACTACCTCAACAGTCATGATGTTGACAACCTTAAAAAAATCCCATGGAAAGTCCATTCAGGAGCAACTGGGGTAGCTATAGAGACACGCTCTCGCACTATAAAACCGTTCCACAAAGCTGCCATAAGCCGTAGCAGTTTATTCAGAGTGAATAAGTTTGTCTTTTTTATACATTTTGAGATGAAATTGTATCTCTGGATTCTCCCAAGACTCTAGTTTCGAAGCAGAGATTTACATAGACAGGCTGGCTGAGTTCCTGAGTAGAAAGGTCTATTTGTCACACCACACATGTCTTTTCCAGTCATGCAGCCAAAGGAAGGCAGAATTTCCCTGATTGATGGTGATTAGGGTGGAAATCTTCACACTTTTCTAATCGCCAACTTCCTCAACATTACCGTTTTTCCAGTTCATAGACACCCTGCACGAATTGACTTGGGTACCAATTGTCATTAACAACTGCACGAATAACCTGTACACATATGCGGTAACTACTGGGTGTATCAAGGAGCGGCCAGGCTCTTTAAATCGACCGCAATATAGTGCTTCTTCACCTATCGCGCTACGACTTTGTTCAGCGTTGCCCCCAGATGGTGCATTTTTTATGGTAAAATTTGCAAAGAGCGAGCTTACCTGAGGAAAAAGAAGGAAAAGGTTTAGCTCCTATGGAAATACAGCAGAGCAAAAGGTCTTCAAACAATATGGCGCCGTTTCGAACGGGAGACAAGAGATGGTTCAAGTGGTCGCGATGCCAACTTGGTCAACAAGCGAGCATACGACACCGAAAGCCGGCTTCTTCAGCAGACAATCTTTTCGACCCAAAAGCGGAGCGCGTTCCGCAATGGGCGACAGTCGCAGAAACATAAACAGGCGCGGTAACAAGGAACTGCAAAGCAGACGACATCGGTACCCCCAAAAAATGTCGAAATATTAAAAAAAAACATTTTGTAATCGATTATGTAACCATTCAACATGTTTAATCAGGAAGGATGATAAAATAATGCATTGGCAACTGATATCAGAAAAGCTTGCGCCGCTTTTGAGTCGAAAAGATTGTCTGCTGAAGACGTCGGCTTTCGGCGCCGTATGCTCGTTCATTATCGAAGTTGGCGTCGTGACCGCCTGCGCCAACTCTTGGCTCCCGTGCGAAACGGCGCCGTATTGGTTGAAGACCTTTCGCTTCGCAGCATTTCCATGGCAGCTAAGCCTTTATTTTTCTCTACTTTTTCCTCACGTAAGTTCGCTCTTTGCAAATTTTACAAAAATAATGCTCCATCTGTGGGCAACGCTGCGAAAAATCGTAGTGCGATAGGTTAAGAAACCGATTTTTGCGGTCAATTTAAAGAGCCTGGCCACTCCTTGATACACCCAGTATACAGAAGCCCACTTCATTCTGCTGGGTGTCCCAAGGAGCGGCAAGGTTCGTTAAATCGGCCACGAAATTCGGTTTCTTAACCTATTGCGCCACGACTTTATGCAGCGTTGCGCACAGGTGGTGCATTTGTTTTGTAAAATTTTCAATGAGCGAACTTACCTGAGGAAAAAGTGAGGAAAGAAAAAGTCTTAGCTTCCATGGAAACGCAGCAAAGTCACCGGTCTTCAAACAATACGGCGCCGTTTCGCACGAGAGACAAGAGATGGCGCAAGCAGTCGCGACGCCAACTGTTGCCAATGAACGAGCATCCGGCTCCGAGAGCCAACGTTTTTAGCAGACTATCTTTTCGACTCAAAAGCGCCGCGCGTTCCGCAGGCGGCGACAGTCGCAGAAACAAGAACAGGCGCGGTAATAACAAGGAACTGCAGAGCAGACGACATAGGTACCACTAAAAAAAGTTAAAATAACCCGACAAACCGTTTTTAATCAATTATGTGTCCATTCAATGCGTTTATTAGTAAGGATGATAAAACAATGCATTCGCAACTGATATCAGAAAAGCTCGTGCCGCTTTTGAGTCCAAAAGACTGTCTGCTAAAGACACCGGCTCTCGGCGCCGGATGCGCTTTCGAGGGCGGCACTTGGAATTGCGACCACTTGCACCATCTCTTGTCTTCCGTGCAAAACGGCGGAGTATTGTTTGAAGACCGGTGGCTTCACTCTGTTTCCATAGGAGCGAAGCCTTTTTCTTTCTTTACTTTTTCTCAGGTAACTTCGCTCATTGCAAATTTTACAAGAAGAATGCAAAATCTGTGGGCAACGCTGCACAGAGTCGTAGCGCGATAGGTTAAGAAGACAAATTTCCTAGTAGATTTAAAAAGCCTGGCCGCTCCTTGGGACACCGAGTAGTAACACACAACACCATGAAACTACCGCGAAACACCAAGCAGGCAGCAGTGTCGGAGTAAGCTCTCAACCCCCACTGTTGAAACATTTCAACTCATCAAAAGAGATATTAAATGCCTACTCCCCTATTTTAAGCAAGCTAATTTATATATATATATATATTTTTTTATATATATGTAAATATATATATATATATATATATATATATATATCTATATATATTATATATATGTAAATATATATATATCTATATATATATATATATATATATATATATATATATATATATATATATATATATATATATATATATATATATATATATATATATAGGAGACATTATGTGCCCTGTCGCCATGCTCCCTGCCAATCTACCCGATTGGCAGGGAGCATGGGGATAGAACTGGTAGAGCGGCAAAGCAGGAGAGGAGGATGAGGGGTAGAGAATTGAAAAGAGTTAAAAAGTGATATATTTTGAAACAACTTTCCGTGGCAATGGAGCCCAAGCTAGAGAGCCAAAGCACGCCGTTTCACTCCACAGCTGAATATAGGACAACCGTAATAATTTCCTGGGTGTAATTTTACAAATTAAAATATATACAAAATAGTTCCGTTTAGCTTCGATTTAAAAATATTTAGCATAGATTTAGCCAGGATGTACCAAACTTACAGCATTTCCTTTTTAGCTTTTTTTGTGTTTTCTTGGTTTAAGTTTGCCATAGGTTATCTTGTTCCCTGCAAAACAAAGAATCTTGGGCATCATCGGTGTTGTCTATTGTCGGTACTCTGTGATCTCGCCCTTTGTTTGACGTGTAGGATTTTTACTGAATTCGGCAACCAATAAATGTCGAAACGAACTGAGAACGTGGTGTGCGACATGTACCACAAGTGGGACAGTGGGAACCGGGACTCCCAGTTGTTTCCGTATACCGGTTGATTACCGAGCAGGGCTGGGGATAATGCCCAGGATCTCTAGTTTCTGCAGCGCAAACTTTCCCTACACGTGTTCTGAGCTGTGTGCGCCACCGACCCCTCCTAGGGCCATCCGTAACTGGATACAATCCAAATAAAATCTGACTGGGACGTGGTGTGTGCGTGCTTCTAATTTGGTAAATCACGCCCGCGCGATGATTTTTCAGCACCTGAAGACGTATGAATGGCCTCAAAACACTGCAGTGCTGATGAAATTCCTTAATGTTGCAAGTTGGACCAGTTGGTTTATGATCGTTACAAGCGCCGAAAAAATAAACAGGGTCAAAAAGTTGACGTAAACACTGGCGCACTTACAACTAACATTTATTCAAAAAACATTTCTTAAAAAGCCTTGAAAAACATTAGTCATGACTACAACCGGTATAGCCCTCTATCGAGAAATTCATATTCCTTTGCCGATAAGGTTATGGATGTGTAAGCTGTACATTTTGTGCCTTCGGCTTCCATCTCAAACGCCTCATGTAGCTTTCTAGACACTTTATCTGGTGATCTGGCCAAAAATTTGGCGTCATCAAATGACGGGAGCAAGGGCAGCGGCTGCCGTGCATGGCCGCCGCAGCCACTAACTCTGCCTTTGCAAAAGACAAATGCAAAACAAAACACCACAATAAACGCACAGAATGCACAACCGGAGTTGTGTACGAAATCCCAATAACATGCGGTTCTGTATACATTGGTCAGACAGGTTGATGTTTTAACGATTGCGCCCTCGAACATGACGCGGCAACAAGAGCAACCCCCATCAGGACATCTGGCAAGGCACTGCAGCCGCTGCCTTTGCTCCCAGTCATTTGACGACACAAAATTTTGGGCCAGAACCCCAGATAGTGTATCTAGAATGCTACACGAGGCGTTCGAGGTTAAAGCCAAAGGCACCAGGGTGTACAAGGGACAGATTCATAACCTTATCAGCAAAAGAATGTGAATTTCTTAGTAGAGGGCTACACCGGTTGTTGTAATGACTGACGTTTTTCACGGCAATATTAGAGATTGTTTTTTTCAATAAATGTTAGTTGCGAGTTCGCCAGTGTTTACGTCAACTTCTTGTCCCTGTCTATTCTTTCGGCGCTTGTCTACGATGATTAATTTTGCAGCAATTCCTGAATCGATGCTGCCCCTCTGCCTCAGTTGCAAGACAATTAAAATTCTAGGAGATTGACCATGGTAAAATATACCATGTAAGTCTGACTGAGTGCTCAGTCAAAGTGTTGGCTTACGTCCAAAAACATAGAACGTTGGCAGGTACCTAGAGTGTTAGTAACCAATCTGGCTTTTATCTTATTCTGGGCTCGCTTTTGTTTTTGACTGCGTTTACCTGTGTACTTGCGTTTCTTGTTTTTTCTTGGTACATATGCACGGGTGTATTACTACCTTCGCCTGTCTATATACCCCCCCCTGCAATAATGCCTTCGGGCACTATAGGGTATCCCAAAAATAAAGAGATGTGAATATGCCTGCATGCTCGGATATCCCAATTCAACTCCCTGAACTGCGATCCTCGTACAAAAAAGATGCACTCTAGCAACTGCCTGGTTGACACGCCAAAACCCAAACTGAAACCGAGACCCAAATAAGTTCAGAACTATGTGGTGAGCTAACACAGAGCCATTAGCAATGCCTGCCTCCCCCCTTCCTTTTTTTTCTTTTTAGTGCCACAGAAAGTTGTGCCCAAGAAGGTTGCTCTTTTGTTCTAACTCAGAAGAGTAAATTGAAGGTTGTAGTAACAAACACGAGCCAATGCTAATCGAGCACTTTTTAGGATGCTTCTTTGTAAAAAAAGACAAAAAGAAAACATTAACACCTTGTTTTTTGTGTTTGCACAATTAACTAGCTCTGGAAACAGCAGCTATTCGTAATTCCGTGGTCAGACCAAGCAAGGGACCACCATATCATGGACACCTACCAACTATCGTACCTACCAAGTGCCCATCCCCCAGCTCTCTATGATTATCTCCAATTTAAAGTGGGCACTTGTTCCGTATTTTACAGTGGGTAATGTTGTTTGTTTAGAAAAACAAAACGTCAGATAAATCCAGCAGGGCCCCACGGAAGGAACGCATGGGCCCTGTTTCACCTTTTACAAAGCATCCTCTCTCGCATGGCAGTAGAGAATCGGGTGGCGCTGGTACGCCTGCAGGCCCTTGCTGAGTTGATAGCTGCTATCCCGACTGGTAGCTCATCGGCAGCTTCTAGTCTCCTGCAGTTTTTTGTCATCATACAGACTTCCTGCAACATAATGAATAAGACTCCGACTGACATTCTGGAACAAAAAAAAAAACCACAACTTGCTTCACAGATCAACAAAAGACAAGTTCAACGTGACGCTACTATTGTCGTCGACAGTGCAAAAACCATGAAGACACCACCATTAAACTCAACCAAATAAGAAAAATGAACTTCTGCATGAAGTAATTGTATTAAGAACAGTGCGCATGTGGAACGTAGATACCTACTGATACCTTAAAAAATCCCGGGAACTTCAAAACAAATTAAACACCACATAGAAACAGCACAGCTCTCTTTACTGGCACAGGCACAGCAATCAACAAGCATTTTGACGTGTTCCGTAGTGCTGGGATACAAATCAAGAATCAACACCGGAGATGTCAAAATACGTTAAGGTAGTACAATGCGCAAGTTTATCCTGAAGCTATTGTTGATTACATGCACCTAAGAGTTTTTAAAGCTGGTTCACAATGTTGCAACCGACTATGACCAAGTTGAACAAAAGAGGGTTTTAAGTAGCTTCCGACTAACATTGATGCTGCGCAGCACGGTCATAAGATGTCAGCAGGGCTTAAAGACTGGTTTTGTCGGACTCAGTCCTAGCTGGTATCAAATGTGTGGACCAGCCTTTAGACTAAAATTGCACCCAGCATTGGGTATTCGACATGGTTCCAAAAAAGTTTTAAGAGATTCCATTCAACTTTAACGGAACCTCAAGTATTTAAAAGCTGAAGTAGAGAGCCTTCACATTCAAAGCTGGATCTCTTTAATTTGAATGTGTCTCCCCTGTACAAGGGAGAGCGCCTGGCAGGTTTGCGAGTTTCCATTGCAACCTTCGTACCACTACACATTCCATACCGGATCAGAGAATTTTGATGAAATCATTTAACCTCTTTCCTCAGCCATGTAAACTACTTGTGAACCCCCGCGTTCTAGAAGTCACGAATATGACCGGGGTAAATTAAAACGTCCCTAAGGCAAACAATAATAATTTTTATTAGCGAGAGTAATAGTACTCCGGGTGGCTCGCAAGGCCAGACACATATGCAGGGGCCCGTAAGAGAGAAAACAACGGAAACGACGAGCTTCCCAGGGTCCTGTCAACACGTTTAAGCAACTTTAGGCCCAAGCGCCTCAACACCGACGACACGCACGGCAGGCCGGCCCGGAGCGAACGCCGTGCGCGAGCGCTACGACGCCCAGTTAGGAGCGTGTTCTAACCCGCTGCAACCCACTAAACGCCAGCTCCCAAACCTCGCCATCCCGCTGGACGCGGCGCAAAATGCCTGCGCGCGCTGACCGAGAGATACGCTGTCGCTAGCGTGTGAAAGGACGAGACGACACGTCAAAGTAAAAAAACATTCAATTGTTCACGCGTGTCGCCGTCCCGAACACATCCAAAGCGTTTAATCCATGATCCGTATCTAAGCATTTGACAGCACAGATTAGTTTTACGCGGCCGACAGCAACGCGAAATTTCGAAACAATCTGATCAGCGTCCCTGCAGTGCTCCGGTATCGCAGAACATTCACGGGGTTCTCAAGATAGCGGCTAGCATTTACGCAAGGTTTCGACGAACCGCCTCGTCAAGTGATAGCGATCGTTTGCCTAAAGTCAGCCGAAATTCCTCAGAACTGTGGCGCGACACCGCCTCGGGCCAGCGACACGAAATCGCGGAGACCGCTTAACCGTCGAAAACAGTTAAATATCATCCAAATTACGGTGGCAACGTGAACTACGGTGTTCGGAAGATCATCCAGCATATGCAGATACTCTTCGGGAATGCGTTATGAATATGAAATTGGCAAAACTTACCTGAAGTATCACTGTCCCTTGGACGTTGAGACAGGCCTTTGTCTGCACGGGCGGACAAGAATCCGGAAGCTGCTTGTGGCTTTGAATTGGAACGAAGAAATGAATCGAAATACGACTAGCCATAAATATAAGTTTTGAAACGGGGGCTGGTCTCAGTTGAGCGACGATAAGTATGCCTGCCGAGCATATATGTGTGTACTTTTCAAATAAACTTTAGTTGAGAGTGCGCCATGTACAGTTATCTTTCTCTCTGTTCGTGTATTCTTCGACGCTTTTCCACCACACATGTAGTTTCGGTTTCGAACCAACGTGGTCATTAATCAAGGAGGTTGGAAGTACTAGGAGGGGGCACGTTGCAATATTGGTGAAGCCTAGTCATAACAAGTTTAAACGATGCTGTCTCCAACGTGATCGTAGATCTCACTGGCAATGGGTGCGCGTGACATGTCACGTGTGAGATGGATGGTTGATTGTAGAAGGATTCCTTGCAGGCTTGCGCGTGCTCCGTCCGGTAGGTTTTATCAGATCGAAGGCTAGACGAAGGCTGGCTACGGTCACGTGATGTGGTCAGGTTGGGCTGATAAGTGAGGAGAGTAAGGAGGAAAATGAGAAAGAGGCGAGGCGTCAAGGGAGCATGCCTTGTGGAAGCTACACGGCTGGCGTTATGCCCTTTCCTACTCTCCTATCCTCCTTGTCATTTATAGAGTTATCGTGTTCTCTACGCAGTTTGAAGTCAATTTTTGGGGCGAGCAGTCATATTGTCCCAGCTTCTCCTCCTGTTATACGTTCCATGATAACCTTTGTTTGCTGATTGAAATCTACATCAACCTATGTGCAAAAAACAAACAAACAGGGTGTTCGACATCTTAGTTTAAGTCGATTTTTTATTTGTGATGACATTCAAATGCTTAATTTATCATTGGATATTTGTTTTAAGTTTTTATTTTTACATAAAAATTATTATTTTTTATGGTCTGAAAATTTGGTCGTGTTGCGCGGCTCAGTAAAACCGGGTTGTCTTGAGATATTCAAGATCCCGTACAGCCGACAATACACCAGTGACGTAGGTAGAGGGGAGGCGGTGGGAGCCTTCAGGGTGAGCCCTCTTCCTCCTGCCTTTTTCTTCTCCTCGTCCCTCCTCCTCCTCCATCCTCCTGCCCCTCCTCCCCCTCCTCCCTCCCGTTTGGTGCATTATGGGAGACGTCCCATAATCCAACGCGCGCGTCACCGCGGTGCATTTTGTCAGGTTTCCCATATCGCACCGCGCGGTTACGCCGACGGCGACGCGTCACGTCGACGAGTTACGGCTACCGTTACGGTCGCCGTCGACGTCGGTGTAACCATAACGCGTCGGTGTAACGGTTTTTCGTGACGCGTCGGTGTCGCGTAACGCGTCGGGGTAACGCTTTTCAGTAACGCGTCGGAGTAACGCTTTTCCGTGACGCGTCGCGTAACGCGTCAGAGTAACGCTTTTCCGTGACGCGTCGGCGTCGCGTAACGCGCAGGCGTGAGGCTTTTTCGTGAAGCTTCGGCGTCGCGTAACGCGTGAGCGTAACGCTTTTTCGTGACGGGTCGGCGCCGCGTAACGCGTAGGAATAACAAGTTTTCGTGTGAGCGCAACGCTTTTTCGTGACGCTTCTGCGTAGTGTAACGCGTGGGTGTAACGCTTTTTTGTGACGAGTCGGCGTCGCGTAACGTGTTGGTGTAACGCTTTTTTGTGACGCGTCGGACACTTTTTCGTGGCGCGTCGACGTCACGTAACACGTCGATGTAAAGTTTGTTTGTGACGCGTCGGCGTCGCGTAACGCTTTTTCGTGACGATTCAGCGTCGCGTAACGCGTCGAGGTAACACTTTCTCGTTACGCCTCGGCGTCGCGTAACGCGTCGGCGTAACGCTGTTTCGTGAAGCCTCGGCGTCAAGTAACAAGTTGGCGTAACGCTTTTTCGTGGCGCTTCATGAAAAAGCGTTACGCCGACGCGACGTCGCTCAAGCCGGAAACGGGCGGCTTTGAGCTGCGTTCTAAAATGAAAGAAACATCAATCAATTAAGGTTTTAAAGTCTGATGGTTAAGGTTTTATGGGCAAAAGGGCTTCTGTGTCTAATAATTGCTAGAACTAGGAAGCATCCCGGCGATGTTGGCGCAATTTGGCTCGTGCAGTGGTGAAGTGCCATCATTCGGTGTTGCCAAACAGAGCCCGATATACCGTTTAGATATACCGAATATAGAACTTCATATATTTTCAGCAATATCGTTTAAAAGCTGGCTGCAGAGACGGTAAATGTTGCCGTCATGAAGCCGTCATGTAGCCGGGATGCAGCAACATCTTTTGGAAGCTGGCAGAAACTGCAAATATTATCGTGATGTTGCCGTCATGTAGCCAGGAAACAGCAATATCTTTTGGAAGCTGGCAGAAACGGCCAATGTTGCCACCATGTAGCCGGTATGCCGCGATATTGGTTGGACGCTGGCAGAAACGGCAAATGTTGCCGTCATGTAGCCCGTTCAGTACCAGCATCATGAATACTGAATCTAGACTGGTCAAGCTGGGCCCATGTGGGGCCCGCTTAACCATGCTGAGACCAATGTTGGCACAATATCTTGTGCTGCCGGGTTACGGCGAGCCAGGGTGACGACGCGCTGAGACAAAAGTTTTCCCCTCACTCGCCCAGCTCGCGTTGCGGCGACGCCGAAGGTCGTTTTAGTATATGTAGTTTTTTGTTCCTAGCAGTTCGCTGGTGGCTTATGTCAGTATACGCCCCGAGTATGGTGAAGGAACGGGTTTTCTTTTTTTTTCCTGATTTGCGCCGTTTCGTTGGTTGTGACAGAACAGTCGTGTTGTGTGGGGACTTTAATTTCGTCATTCGGGAGATAGACAGAGCGCCGTATGGGCAGCGCACCGATAGAAGTGCGACAATCTTAGGCGAGCTGCTCGAAGGTTTTGAGCTGGTAGACTCAGTGATTGTTAAAATTGAAACACACGAGATGCGTTTCACCCACTTCCAAGCGACCTCCCACGCCCGATTATATGGAATCTGCATTTCGGCCCCTGTAGCAGCATTGTTAACCAAGTATCATGTTACAACAGCCTTTGTTTTGACGATTGCTTGGTTACGACAACAATTGGGGACGAAACATCGTTGTAGGCCAAGTTCGAGTGGAAACTTTGAATGCTAAACACCATGCTGCTTGACGATGAATATTTGCGTGGGGGGGAAACAACATTTTCAAATCATGTTTGGAAAATACGGGAGGGGATTTTTTTAAGGCGTGGAAGATAGAAAAGCAGGAAATAAAGCTGCTAGCGAAAGAGAGGTCGTCTGTTTTGAACTACGAAGCGCGTTGCGCCAAGCAAAGTTTAAACGCCGATCTGCAGGCGCTCTCTAGAGCGGAGTGTGTAAATGCCGGCGTGTTTCTGAAGGATTTATAAAGCGTTGAGGAGCGGCTAGAACAGCTTCAACAAGAAGGTCATCGCGGCGCCGTGGTTCGAGCGCGTGCGGGGAAACACCTACTGGGCGAGCAGCCAACGAAACGGGCCTTAGCGGACGAGGAGAGATACGGGCTACGGAAGGAGATAAATGAAATCGATGTTAATGGCGTTATGAGCACGAGCTCAAGCGGTATTCAGCAGGTGTTTGTTGGAAACATCAGTGGTTCTTTGAGGCGAAAGTTCAGGGAAGAGGACACCTTTATATACTGGCAGAAGAGGAGACAGAAAATCTGTCGCTGCCGATCAATATTCAGGATGTCAAACGGTCGACAGACGAAATGCTAACGTCGAACACACCGGGACCCGATGAAATATGTGCCGAGTTCTTTAAAAAGTTCAAAAGTGTACTCGCCAATCTTTTGTTGCAAAGTTTAGTAAAACGTATGAACGGAATGTGTTAGCACCGTCTTATACGCGCACGTATACTGTTTTCAGCCCGAAGAGTGACGATGTCGCGAAACTACATCAAGTCACGGCTTACCGCGCGCTCACCCTTTGGAACGTTGATTAGAACATTGTTGCAAAATTTTAACGCCACGCTTTTAGAGTATTGCTTGTAAGCTTATCGGGGAACACCAGACATCTGGGATCCAAAGCAGAACTATCATGACGAATGTACATGTCTTGCGCCGCGTGTTAGAAGCGTGTGAGGTTGGCACGGGCCAAGTAGCCAAGCTCCTAATACATCTAGATAAGGCGTTCGATAGTGTCAAGCATGACGTCCCTTTTGATGTTTTAAAACGTGTAAGCGTGGTTGAGGTATTTTTGTAAGGTGCGAAAATGGCCTATAAAGATTGCACCGCGAGGCTCGTCGTAAACAAACAAGTGATCGAGCAGATTAATGTGCTAACATTCGTAAGGCAAGGATGCCCTAAGTCTCCGGTTTTATTTAATTTATATTTGGAGGTTTTTTGTCTAATTGTTTTCAGCGGTAATGATTGTCGGGGCTTTCGAATTGAAAATGAGGAGATAAAAGCGATGAGTTACGCAGACGATATTGCAGTGTTTTTCAGTGATAAGCTAAGTGTCAGTGCCGCCGTTGCTTTGGCGAAATCTTTTTGTGGCGCTACCGGCGCAGCAATTAACTGGGAAAAGGGCCACGGTTTTTGGCACGGCGCATGGGCCACAACGTTTTAATAGTACGAAGGCGTTAGCAGGGACCGAGTGCCCTGCACGTACCTCGGTATGCGTTTAAATTCCTGCCGCGAGAGCAAATCCTTTTGGTCGGGGGTCGCCACCGACATGGACAGCCGGGCCTCTGTTGGAAGCATCCTGATCTGTCCATCTTTGCAAGGACAACAGTTTGCAGTGTTTTTTTAATTTCAAAGATCTGGTGTGTATCGTAAGCCATACATTGTGGGCGTAATGATGTTCAGAAGTTTCACCGGGTTTTTGCTGTGTTTATCTAGGGATCTAATTGGGAACGCATGAGGCGAGACAACCTTTTTACAGGGTACATCAAGGAGAGCTTAGGTTGTCCCATTTGTTTGTCAAACAAATCGTGTCGCGCTCTTTTTTATTTTTATTTTTGCGAAAGCAAGAGCACTTCTTCATCCGCACGTTCATACAAACAAAACTGTTGCCTCAGTTGCCATTGTTGCCATTGTTTCCTCTTATGGCGGCGAGCTAACAAGACTCGTGGGTTTTCAAAAGAAGGTCGTTGATACTGTATTGTGTTTCTCTGCCCATTTTCTTTTGATTGTTTCATTTTAGTGAGCAAAAAACACTCGCCGATTTATCGAAGTGTTTTTTTGTCGTGGCTGCCAAGATGTGTTGAGCCGATTTGAGCGCATGTGCATACCACCTTCGGTGAAAACGTTAATTTTTAAGTTGCACACCAAAACGTTGCCGGTCAAGTTGTTGCTAAAGGAAAGAGGTTTTGATGTGCCGTGGAGTGTTGATTCTTTTCTATGCAAGCAACCTGAGACTATTGAGCATGTATTCATTTTTTGCTGGGATGCCATATTTGTTTCGGATGTGCTGCAGCGCACGTTAAAAAAATGAAGCTGTGTATCACCCACAGCGTCTGCTATTCGTTTTTTGAAAGTGATGAACAATGGCTGCGTGCAATTTGATATGTTTTTTTTTTTTTGTTTCTTTTTGGTCTTTGTAGTATTTGGCGCTCATGCATGGCAGTACGGAATGCCGACCTCACTGACAAAGTTCGCTTCTCTTTCTTCTCTCTTGTGAATCACGTCAAGAGTGTTTTTTCCACGCGCGAACTTTTGGAAATGAGAGCCTTTTGACGTGCCCTGCAGAAACCATGCAGCGCGTTTTTAAATTGAAGTGACATCTGTTGTTTGTGTTGCAAAAAAGAAAAAAAAAGTGAGTTTGGCCCTGTCTGTTCAAGCGCTGTCTTGCTGTACATGGTGCCGTTAATTCGAATCGCGGTAAAGCCAGTTTTTTTACCAATTTACATTACTTTTATTTTTTAAAGTATTTCTACGTTTTTGCAGTCGTCGGCACCGTACTTTAGGGTAACAATCACGCAAAAAATGAAATTAAAAAGTGCGAGCCCAAGTATGAAGTATTGCAATGCACAAACCGTGGCCCTCTTGTTTTGCCGGGATAATTCACTCACTCCGTGCTAATAGGTAGATCAGTGCAGTAGGAAAACAGCGCAAGTTTTTTAAACGAAGATTGGAGGGTAATAATGGGCTCATCGAGAGCAAAATGGGAAAATGTGTAAGTGGTAAAACTGCCACATTGAAGCAGCCAAAGTCTGTCTGAAAGTGGTCATTTTCACCAACTATTGAAACAAAAATACTGACATCTTAAGGCAGTTATTTACCTAAGCTCATAGCGCGTTACTTATTAGGAACATCTCTTTATTATCTGACATCTGAAAAGTAGTATTTAATTTTGTTCTGGTAGATCAGTGCTATCCGACGCATGCCGCCTGGTTTTATTTATCAAGGTTGCGCTCCGCAGTTTTATATTTTAATATGCCTAAACACGTTTTTATCCTTGAGATTCCAGTACAGCGTGGATTATTAAACTATCTTTGAGAAATGGTATCGTTCGTCGTTGTAACATTTAGTTTTCGTAGTGACAAGGGGTCACATTCGCAAACGCGGAAGTGTGAACATCCACAACGCATTGGTGTTTCTCGCTATTTTGCCTTTAAGTTTTCGAGTTTTTTCATATTCGCGTTTCTCTGGTGAGGTATGCCGTATAATATAAGCTATTAAAAAGACTGATATGGTTTGGCTATGTAAACTTTTTAAATATCTCTGTTATATGTTCGAACCTACCGCAGAAGACAGTCGATTCCTGCCTGAAATTGCATAATTGCACACTGAATTAAATCTACAAAAAAAAATGATCTTAGGAGAGTTATGTACCTCTCGTATCACCGTAAGCAGTAAACACATCTCTTACTTTTCTAGTTTCCGGAAAATTATGTTTATTATTGTTTCTGTAACTCAAAGCGAGTGCTGTATTATGCCACGCGTTGGTTTCATCCGGAGGCTCCGCTATACCGTTGTTATTTTTTTTTTATCAGAGCCGAACACGTGCGTATACCGCCGGACCTTAAGTGTAGTACATCAAATTGAACCAGCTTCATGAGAAAGTATCAATTGGCGTCGAAAAAATTATATTTCACGGCATAGGCGGTCAAATTCTCAAATCCTTAACTGTAAATTTTCTTCATCGGATTGCTTTTTCTCGCTTTTTTGCGATAGAACACGTCAGCCTTGCCATGCTGGGATCAAATACGCCTCCGTCGGCAGTCATTTACGAAGGATTGATCAACGCAAATATTTCCACTCGCTATTTTTGAGTTGCTGCAGTTCGTCAGAATATCAATTACTTGACTGCATAGAGAAAAGGCAAAAAAATAAAACAATGTCGGTCAGTAAACGGAACTTCCAGGGCGGGACTCGCCAGTCTGAACAGCGATCCGCCGATGTCGGCCAGTCACTGAACTTCTATGTAAATACTGGCCATCATAAACTGCAAAACACAGATGCCGGCCAGCTACTGAACGTCCATGAAAATACCGGCCATCAAAGACAGTAAAATAACGATGCCGGCCAGTTACTGGAACCTCCATAGAAACAAAGGCCCGCAAAGACAGCAAAAACCCGATGCCGTTCAGTCACAGAAACTCCTACGGCTGAACTGGCGAGGGAGCAAGACGAAACCTCGACGCCGGCCGGGGCCGGTAGCTCACCTGCGCGAATGGCCGGGTGCCGCCATCCTATTACCAGGACCGGCCGGTGTAGTCCCGATAGCGGCCGACGCGCTGTGGTACCTGGGATAGAGAGGCGCCAGGCCATTGAAGAGCACCAGGTGACCCTAAGCGAGGATCATTTAGCCTTTGAAAAATAAAATTTTTTTTTTGTGCTGCAAGTGGCTACAGCAGAGGAGAGGGGTCGAGATTGTCTCCAACTGCAAAATCATTACGTTTAGGTAGTGAACGGTCGTAGGAAGAAGCAAGATCAATTTTTTGTGAGCGGCATCACATCCTAACACTACAATACATCTTTCATTTTAATAAACACTGTCATTCAGAGAAAGCGGCATAGGTATGCCAGTGCGGCCTACAATGGAAAGAACTATTTTCATTGTATTATTGAACAGGCAGCCAATGCCATGATGGCAATGAAAGGCAAAGCAATAACATAAAACAGCAGACATTGAAACAATGTGCCTTTTTTCCTACATTGTGCGAAGAAGTAAAAGCGCAATGTTTTCAAAATTGTGTCCTCTTGTACCTGAGGACGAAGGTGTGAAGTGGCTAATGCACTTTGCATCATTGTTGGCATCGTGGGTGCCGTCGATAACCACCACGAGTACTCGGTGAAAGGTAATGTAATTGGGCATGACAAGACACCGAATTCACGTTTCATTGTTATTTGGTGGTGTCAACACGCATTTAGCAGGGAGGGGAACGCATGCAAAAAAACGAGGCCAAGCTCTGCGGGAAAGGAGGCTGCAAGGCAACGAATTTCGGCGGAACAGCTTTACGTTTCGAGTGAAATTCGAGAAATAGAGATTTTATAGGGTCATTTCATGCCAAGCGTTCCAGGCCTGACGCTCGACCACCGCCGATTCTTTCGGAAAACAAATCCCAGGGTCCGCATGTGTTGTATATTCACTTCCCTATCTATTTTCGTACACAAAATGTTTTTGGCCTCGCTAGTGCTGTTTGAAATTCCCGAGGAGGCGCGAAACTAGACACGGGTAAAAAATATTCCCGAAGTACATATCTTTTGTTATCAACGCACAATTCTTTCTGTCCAGTTCTACTTACATTTTTGGTTCATATGAGGCCAATTTTAAATAATATAGTGTTTTTGTTTGTTTTTAATTGAAGACGAATAGCTAAAATTGTGCTGTATACCCGTGCTGTCTGTATATCCATGCGAGTCTGCATACCCGTGCTAGATTTATTAGATACAATTTTTGTATGAAATAGGTTGTAGGTGAAATTTTTGTATGAAAAAGCGTTACGACGAGGCCCGGTTGGGTCTCGTCCTGATGAATCGTCGGTAGAGGCCTGAGGTGTAGTCAACATCTGATTAGATCTTTTGAGACAGAATCCATATCGTTGATGAGAGAAAGAACACCCAAACGAATCTCAGGCATGGCATTTATAGTGCGTTTTAAATTGAAAGGTCTGATGTAAAATGAGATGTAAATACTGACGCACCCCTGTTGCGAACCTGAAATTTTGAAGGCATTGTCCCCCTCGATAGGGGGACAAGGTACATGAATCCCGTCACGTGGATAAAATGTTTACCATAACATCTCGACTCCAATGCCCATCCACAAATATTCGGCCACCACACTTTTAGAAAACAAATATTTTTTTAGAAAACACAAAGTCATCGACCACCCCTACAAAAGCCTGAACCAAGTACACTCGCACCGTGGCTTGTTTGCTCTGTGCTGCCCCCAAGTTGACTCGGGCTGGCAATATTTTTTTGTTTTTTTTTAATGGAACCAACGTTTTTACTTTTGGTTTCACTTGTTGAGGCAGGTGGATAGCTTTGTAAAGCTTCATCTCTATGCGCTTGATTTGGCGCTCCTTGACGAATGCTGAGAGGCGGCCAATAACTCACTTTGAAAATACTTGCTCTTGGTGGCCCGAGAACAAACTCGTGTTCCTGATTAACAGCTGCTCGATGCCAAGAGTTGCTGTACATATCCGAAAGAACCCAGTCTTAGTCCAATACAGATGCTTTGGCCGGACAGACACCCAAAAGTCTGAGACAAGACAACTATAAAGACAGGAAATAGTGTCTTTGAGGAATGAAACGCACAACTCAGATAGGCATCAATCACCCACTTTGAAAACACTTGCATGAGAGTCAAAGAGCAAACTTCTGGCCTTGATTGGCTGGTTTTTGCCTCTAAGACCTGCATGTATAAGAAAGAACCCAGTCTTAGTCAAACTTGGGTGTTTTTGCAGGAGAGACAACAAAATACTAACGCAGGACCACTATACATAGGAAATGGCATCCAAGAGGAATGGAACACAAAACTCACATAGGCAGGAAATAGCTCACCTTGCAAATACTTGCTCTTCGTGGCCGAGAACAAACTCGTCTTCCTGATTGGCAGCCATTTGCTGCGAAGAATACCTGCACATATCCTAAAGAACCCAGTCTTAGTCTAACACAGACGCTTTGGCCGGACAGACACACAAAAGTCTGATACAAACCCAAAAAAGCAGGAAATAGTTTCTATGAGAGATGAAAACAGGCCGAGGTGGAGAGGCTCGTTCTCTGCTTCACCTTAGTAAAATACCCTATTGAAAATCGCTCTGATGGGACTTCAGGATTTTTTTAAAGGGTGTGAAGAGGACTTCCGAAGTTTCTGAGATGTTTGAAGGGGGCACCAATATTTCCTGGAGGGTTCGTTAGCCCCGTCAGAGGCTCTCCTGAAATGTCTAAAAGCCTGTCAAGAACCTTTCTAATGGGGTCGGGAAAACCTTCAGGTTTCTTGAGATGTGCGTGGGCAACGGCTTAGGTGGAGAAAACACATTTGCAGAATTAGAACCAAGCTGCTTATTGTAGGCGACGGAAAAAAAAAATAAGTACTGTAAACGACTTAATTTTCGCGGGCTTCAAATTGCGCGAATCGGGCAAAATCTGACAATTTGAAATTATTCACGGGTTATAATTTTCGCGAATTGTGTATAGCTTCCGTGGCGTTCACATATTGGCCGAATTGTTCGCGGGACGTATTTTCGCGAAATGTAGTCGAATCGCGAAATTCGCGAAAATTAGGTCCTCGAGAAACTTTAGTCGTTTACAGTATTTGGAGAATGCCGATCGTATGTTTGTACGGTCCTATTTTTATTACTGCTCTTCTATCAAATACGAGTGGGCTCCTGGACCCGTCTGTCACTGCCCGGCTGTCCGGTCGCCAAGGAGCCCACTGAGGGCGACCACCCCCTGTGGAGAATTGACGAGCCGCGGGCCGAGTGGTGTTGGCTGAACGGCGTTTTGAGGCGAACGCAATCCTGTCCGCTCGAGGCGAAACCCGTGCAACCATAGATAAAGAAAAAACAGGAAAAACAAGCCGAGAGCAGCTCGTTTTACAGGAATAGGGTCGCGCGCCAGAGCGACTCGTTCCGAGAAACCGTTCCTCCACGGGCGACGGTCCCCAAAAAGCTACTCCTACTGTGTCTCTCTCCGCCCGGCGATGGGGAGAGGGTGCAGGGCTGCCAGGCCAGCAGACGGCGGGAGGGAGTGGTGTGTGCAAGTGGGGGAGGTCAGCGGTGGTTCCGGTTAGCCCACGAGCCGCCGCGGAATAAGGACAGATCGAGCGGGACAGAACGAGAAAACAAATTTCCTCCAGGAAGGTGAGCATGCATGGCTTTGAGTTCTCGCCCATTTGATCTGTTTTGATCCGTGCAGTTTCTTCCTTCGTTACGCAGGTGGACCACAGTTTCGCGTTGGCCGCCTTCAGCACCGCTCGAACGCCATCGTGTTCAGAGCATTCAATGAGATGGTGGCCGGTGTCGGCTTACTCGCTGCAAAGCCTGGCAGTCGGGGTCAGCCTTCACCGCGTGTTGTGCCTGCACACCGGGAGTATGGCACTTTGGGTCCTGAGACGGCGAATGACGGCCGATGTCCGGGCTTGTTCCTTGCGCCTCTTCGTCCGTCCGACTTTAGAAGCATCCAGCGAACGAAAAATACCCCGAAGACGCCGGCGCGATGTCATCATGGACGAAACCTTGACAGTGCTCAGGATTTCGCAACGGCGGCGGGTGCTGCTTGCGAGTGCGTGGTTTTCGCTAAACGTGCTTACTGAGACTGTGTATGTGCCCGTGAGGTGTACCTGCTCGGTTTTATTAACTGAACTACCGTACATCAGGAATATATCCAGCGGCATTGTGAGTACTTTGAAACATATTTTTCTTTGTGTTAAAGAAGTCAGTTGTCCCTATTTAATGTGATCTTTTTTGTCTACAGCTCCTTGCGCCGGGTTTGAACAAACGCTCTTTTTTATTGTCCTTTTTAGTTATATATGCGTGTAAAACTAAATGTCCGCAATAAATTTTCAATAATGTTTTGAACTGCATTTTTGTCGTTGGTTCACAGTCATTTGGGCGTCCAAAGGGTTGATGGGCTAAAGGGTCTGACGGGTTGAAGGGCTGTGGGGCTAAAGGGTTTTTCTATGGGGTATCTCTGAAGGGTTTTTCTGCAGGGTATTTTTGAAGGGTTTTGAAGGCCTGTGAGGTATCATAATTCTTTAAGGCTGACGGGCCCTTTAGAAATATTTTCAATAGGGTAGTGTAGCTCATTTAGCTAAAACAATGCTTATTTTCTAAACAAAAAGTATATGATATGTTTTGACTCATTTAGCAGAGTTTATTGCTAAGGGTACCTGCACGCCACAACATTTCAGACTTAGCCAGTTTCTTTTTTTCATTTTGATGAGCGACAACAGAATCCTACACGGGTGATGAAACAAAATATAAGCACAGCAAGCCAGGCTAGCTTGCCCTGATGCAAGCACAGTGCCTCGGCCGACAAATGAGCTTCTATTCTTGGTCACTTGTAATATTTGGTAAGAATAGTAAAGTAAATGAAAATAAGGCAATCTCTCTTGCAGCCCAAAGCTGCAAACGAGATTCATGTACCTCGATAAACGACCTGGAAATGAAATTGGGTGTTGGCCGAGCGGTTTAAATTGTCCAATTTCAAACTTACACAATGTGTAGTTCTGGTTTAAGTCGTCGTGGTGTATATTTTTACCCTTATTATTATATTTGAATTGTATTTTTTACAATTTTTGAGGCACAAGCACATCATTTATACGCTAATTCACCTTTAGAAGCATTTTAATTATACTCCGCGGCTTTCTAGTGCTTGTAATGGGTTCTCAGTAAGAGCGGCTTTCAATTTTTACTTGCTCTCGTTGCTGCTTGCTTTTTCACCCTTAATATGCCGACAACTCAACACAAAAGTAATGAAAAATGTGTTTCAAATGTGATGAAGATCCGCATTTCCAAGTTGTAGCCCCGCTTTATGGCCCGATCATGCCCTGCCATGCCACATAGCTGAGTGCAGTGACGAAAAGTCCCAGGTGCTGTGACACGACCGTATATGGCCTTACGATGTGGCGCGACTCGTGCAGCACCTATGCGTCGTGATTAAGCCAGTGAGCGAGTTGCGAGGCCCGTGCTGCTGGTGTTGCGACGTCAAGTTACTGGGTGAGTGTCCCGTCTGTAGCGGTTCAGCTTCAGACAGGGCGATTTCACCAAGCAACTTCACGTCGCCACACCAGCAACACGGGCCGCCTGCGTTCACACGCAGCAACCGAATTGCTACGACTTGCCATCATCATCATTCAATTTGATTTTTTTTTGCACTATTTCGACGCACAGTAATTTAAAAAAACAACAAAATGTTTTTATATCTTTTAATTGTGCTGAGAATACTAACTCATCTATTTGAAACAGTTTATTTCCAAAAACGATTCATTTCAAATTAGAACGAAGTTTTCACTTGCCATCATCACCACCACAGGGGTGTCACGTGAAACTATCACATTCCTGATTGGCTGCTGCCGCTTCAAACGTCTGCGAGTTGTCCGTATCGATCGTCCGTTTTGAGCCGGGCCAGAGCTCAGCAATTCGTGCCGATCTAGGGAAAGCAGGGGAAAAACCCGCCAGAAACCCCGGAATTGCTAGAAACGTTGCCCCGTCTGAAGTGGGCCTAAGACACCCTATTGTCTGGTACTGAGACAATTTAGGAACTTTCGGGTGTTTAAACGTTGTACTACCCTTTCTACAAAACAACAACAACAACAACAACAAAACAAAAACATTTCAGGGGGAAAAGTTAAGGAAATGGAATGTACCATTATGTTCAGGCTGTTCATTATGTTCATTATGTTCAGTCAGACTCGGGACTCGTGCAGGAATGCCGTTATCCTTGGTATGACCCCATGAGACTGTCTTGCTGCCTTTGCTGGGGTTTATCTAACTGAAGTACCCGCACGAAAAGTAGAAGAAACATATGTGCATAAAACTTATTATGCACAAGAAAATTTGTCAACATCCAAAATGACACATGGAGAAAATTTTGCGAGGAATGTTTCTTCCACGTTGGCCGAGTCGTTTCTCCAGGCCAATGTTTCATTGCAACTTTAATTGTAGTGAACAGTTTTATGGTATATTACAAACAAAGAGCAATTTCGTTTTGTACGAAACTACGACACACAAAACGGCACTTTAATACAGTATGTTGAGGTACCTATAAACGAATTCCAGGAATTCATGGTGCCTCCTTCAGATACCTGATGTTAAACATGAAATATGTTCACCAAGGAGTGAGCAAACAGTTACCTCCAATTAGTCTCAAGTACCAGCAACATGTCTACAAGAAGTGCAATGTGTAGAAGGCCATCTAGAAGTGTGCAGCCAAGATGAAAAAGCAAGATATAACGATATCAGAATAAGATCACACCAAACAATCTCCATTGTAGTGAGACAATTTACAATCTAGGCACAGTAATGAGTCAACCGACGTAAAGCCGCAATTCACTTTGCGTTAATTGAGGTGAAACATGGCTAACGAAAAGATAAGAACGCGTTTCTTTGTTTTGTTTTTGACAATATTTGTTTTGCGCAGCCAATAGTTGGGCAAGTTAGGCGGCGTGTCATTAAAATCTGACTCACTAGCTAGTGTTTCTCTAGTTAGTTCGGCGCCAGTCGGCACCACAGTGGTCGGCACTGGCAGTTCGCACGTCAGATCGGACAGTTTTGACGCGCATGTGTTTCGCCTTTGAATCTCCGAAAAAGACGCGGCGCTGGTTTCTACGTCTACTTCGCACACGAGATAACAAGATAGTGACACTAGCCGAGCGTGAACACTGACTGATGTTACATCGGAGTACACGCAGTCAAAATGACGCCTGCAACGGAGCACAGCTAAAGGCTTTCAACAGGGGACACGAGAGTTCAAATAAGCTGCGATTTCAAAACTGCATGTCTAGATTCTGTCCTTCGGTGTTTACTTTGATCCGTTTATACCAAAGCACTAAATGCTGCAAGTAATAAAGTCGTGTATACGTACGTACCTTTCGAAGCGATCGAAAGTGCGTTGGTTTCACTTGGAGCCCACGAGCAAAGAGAGCGACGAACGTGACGGACTGTCATCCGTCGGTCTCGCCGGGTCGCGCGGTCGCGGCCGCTGCATAGTGCGCACTGCGCATGCTCGGCGGCTCTGCCAGGCTCGGCCGGGTCGCTGGCAAGCCGCTGGGCTCGGCTGCTCGCTCAGCCGCTCGGCTGGCTCGATGGGCTAGAGCGCAGGCAGCACATGCGCGCAGACTCTCCGGCTCGCCCGGCTCGCTCCCGTTAAACGGTCGAACTCCCTCCGAAGCTCAAGCTGGCGCACGCGCAAGTTGACGATGGAAACTTACCTTCTCAAAAAACGAGGCTGTAATGTAACGTTTAATAGCGCAAATGCACGTATATTTCACGTCGTTTTTTACAGTGTGTGAATCTCGCTAAGCAGGCGACAAAGAGTGGTGGGTGAAATGTGCTCGCATTTGGTCGTGGATTTTGTGTACGACGTAGGATCACCCAGGAAGGTGGGTCAATATCAGTAAATATGCGGGTAAGAAGCAGCTACATGCACGTGACCTGTCAAACCTATAAACCCTCATTATTTTATCGTGCGAACTGACATTGTCATGTATCGCGTTCGATTTGGGTTTCAACACCGGTAACCTAACTTTTGTTGCAGTACAGCAACTGCAATAAGCATCTGCTTGAAAATGATCACTCCAATAAGCAACGTTGTTATTGGGCTTTCTCATTGAAAGCTAGGTTGCGGGGGTTCCAACTAGTTATTCTGAATGGTTTGGTGGTTTTCTAGCATTTTAAGTGCGCGAGGCTGTGTGTACAGTGTGCCGTACTAACAGCCCTACGTATTTGCGCTTTCGATCAATGTTAATGTGTTCGCAAGGCGGAACGTTTGTGTTATTTGTGTATTCACCTCCAATATTGTTCTTTCGATCTCGTATTGCCGTATGGTAACTCCTGCTGTTTTACGATATCATTCACGCGATGTCATATATACGAGCATAACGATATGCACATATTGTTTCACGAACGAACATTTCCTCTTAGTCCGCGGTATATGCCGACGTAATTCATGTTGATAACTTAGAATTCTTTCTGAGATATATGCACGCGATATCATAATGTATTCTCTTTTGGGCCCGTAATCGACGACCAATATTTATATATCGTGTGGCCGTACAGTATGTCCATGTCGGTCACCAATATGCAAGTGATGTCATATTCTATTCCAATAACCGCAAGTTGTACCGCTATATTGTGTGCCGATATTGTGTTGTATACTAATAACCGCGAGTTATATCGGAATATTGTTCTCCAATATCCGGTTGTATATCAATAGCAGCATATTATATCCAGATATTTGCTCCAATATGAATGCACATCGCGCGAATTGGGTTAATATGGATAACAATAGGTTTTTATTGGTTTCCACCGACTTCAATGGTATACAATATTTCCAATAAGCCGAGTTCATATTGGCCTTTTCGAATAGGGCACTCAAGCAATAGAGCGCCATATGAACTTGTGCTTTATAAAATTTAAACTAAGTAATATTCTTTTATGCGAGAAAATATTTTTTTTTCAAGTTGAGCTCCCGCGGCACTGCGCGGAGTGGTTCTATGCGGCAGCTTCTCGGCACAGTATGGCGGCGATGGACCATATCTGAGCCGTGGCGCATGCTCTGGTGCTAGCTATCGCCTAGTACCATCTATGTGCTTCTAATAAAACTATTTGTCTTGTTTAACTCTCGCCCTCTATTTTAGGCTACAAGACGCTCTTTTCTGCAAATAGAGCTTGTGCACATAGTAACGTTGTAATTCCGTTCCCGTCCAGTTCGAGAACGGCTAAAACAGCAACACTACCGACGAGCGAAAAGTTGTGTGCCTTGTCGCACTGCCCACAAGCAATCGCATGAAGATTACGGAATCTCTTGAGCATTTGCAATGTAGAAAATATGTCATTCTGCACATAGAACAATTCGGCTGTTTCAGCGCCCACAGACAGAAGCGCAAAAGGTTTTTTAGCGCTCACCAGATAGCCCTGGCTGCTGCAGATCTTCTACAGGTTTTCCCGCTCATTTTAATCCAAGCAACGACCAATTTAATCCCCGGGGTCACTCAATTTAATCCAAGCGCCATACAATTTAATCCAAGAGCCACACCATTTAATCCCGGGGTCAGTCAATTTAATCCACATTATATATATATGCACTTATTCTGTTCAGTGGGCGTGTTTCGCTAACACATTTGGTAACTTAGAACAATTGTTTATACAATTAGCATTTTTGGCATGCAATTGATAGTTTGATCAATATGTGATTACTTTGAGTTACTAGTCCAACTATTGACAAGGCTTAATTGATATGTTCCTTACTCTTTTTAGAGCACAGCTCTTAGGCATCCCTTTCCGGCTTGAGCGGCGTCGGCGTCGTCGTCGCCGTCGGCGTAACCATGCGGCGCATGATGGGTAAATTACCCGGCTAAGTATAGCTGAAAATTTTCCCACTAAATCTAGCGGAAAATTTTCACCGCTAAATTTAGCGGAAAATCTTACCAGCAAGATTTGGCAGAAAATTTGCCGCGCTAAGACTAGCGGAAAATTTTCCCCGCTAAATTTAGCGGAAAATGTTCTCCACTAAATCTATCGGAAAATTTTCCGCGCTAAATCTAGCGGAAAATGTTCCCGCTAAATTTAGCAGAAAAATTTCCCTGCTAAATCTAGCGGAAAATTGTCCCAGCTAGATTTAGCGGAAAATTTGCCCCTGTATATCTAGAGGAAAATTTTCCGAGCTAGATTAGCGGAAAATTTGCCCCGCTAAGCCTAGCGGAAACTTCTCAGCTAGATTTAGCGTAAATTTTGCCCTGCTAAGTCTAGCGGAAAATTTTTCCCGCAAAATCTAGCGGAAAATCTTCCAAGCTAGATTTATTGCAAAATTAGCACCGCTAAGTCCAGTGGAAAATTTTCCCAGCTAGATTTAGCATAAAATTTGCCGTGCTAACTCTAGCAGAAAATTTTCGCCGCTAAATCTAGCGGAAACTTTTCTCAGCTAAATTTAGTGGAAAATTTGCCCCGCTAAATCTAGCGGAAAAATTTCCCAGCTAGATTTTGTGTAAAATTTGCCCTGCTAAGTCTAGTGGAAAATGTACCCGCTAAATCTAGCGGAAAATCTTCCCAGCTAGATTTAGTGCAAAATTAGCCCCGCTAAGTCCAGTGGAAAATTTTTCCAGCTAGAGTTAGCGTAAAATTTGTCCTGCTAAGTCTAGCGGAAAATTTTCCCCGCTAAATCTAGCGCAAAATTTTCCCAGCTAGATATAGCAGAAAATTTGCCCCGCTAAATGTAGCGGAAATTTTTCCAGCTAGATTTAGCGAAAAATTTACGCCGCTAAGTCTAGCGGAAAATTTTCCCCACTAAATCGAGCGTAAAATTTTCACCGCTAAATTTAGCAGAAAAGTTTCCCCGCTAAATCTAGCGGAAAATTTTCCCAGCTAGGTTTAGCGGAAAATTCGCCCCGCTAGGTCTAGCGGAAATTTTTTCCCGCTAAATCTAGCGTAAAATGTTCCCCGCTAAATCTAGCAGAAAATTGTCCCCGCTACCTTTACGGAAAATTTCCCCCGCTAAATCTTGCGGAAAATCTTCCCAGCTAGATTTAGCAGAAAATTTTTCCCGCTAAGTCTAGCGGAAAATTTTCCCCACTAAATCTAACAGAAAATTTTTCTCGCTAATTTTAGCGGAAAAGTTTCCCCGCTAAATCTAGCGGAAAAGTGCTCCCAGCTAGATTGAGCAGATAAGTTTCCCCGCTAAATCTAGCGGAAAATTTTCACAGCTAGAGCATGTGGAAAGTTTGCCCCGCTAGGTCTAGCGGAAAATTTTCCCCGCTAAATTTAGCGGAAAGTTTTCTCCGCTAAATATAGCGCACAATTTTCCCACAGAGATTTAGCGGAAAATTTGCCGCGCTAAATCTAGCGGAGAGTTTAGTTGCTAGATTTACCGGAAAATTTTACTCGCGTTGTCTAGTGGAAAATTTACCCCGCTAAATCTAGCGGAAAAGCTTACCCGTTAAATCTAGCGGAAAATTTTCCCAGTTAGATTTAGCGGAAAATTTGCCCCCGCTAAATCTAGCGGAAGATTTTCTGCTAGATTTAGCGTGAAAAATTTTCCCCTAAATATAGCGGGAAAGATTTTACGCTAGATTTAGTGGGGAAACCTTTCCGCTAAATTTAGCGGGGAAACTTTTCCGCTAGATTTAGCGGGAAAAGTTTCCACTAAATGTTGCGGGGAAAACTTTTTCGCTACATTTAGCGGGGAAATTTTCCGCAAAAAAGGGGAAGTTTTCCGCTAGACTTTTTGTTCAATATCCGCTAAATCTAGCTGGGAAAATTTTTCGCTAGATTTAGCGGTTAAATTTTTTCCGCTAAATATAGCGGGAAAAATTTTTTGCTAGATTTAGAGGGAAAAAGTTTCCGCTAAATTTTGCGGGAAAAATTTTCCGCTAAATTTAGCGGGGAAAATTCTTCGCTAGATTTAGCGGGGAAAGTTTTCCGCTAAACTTAGCGGGGAAACTTTTCCGCTATATGATCGCGGGAAAAAAGTTTTTCAGCTAAATTTAGCGAGGAAAATTTCCCGCTAAATTTAGCAGGGAAAGTTTTCGGTGAATATAGCTTGAAACATTTTCGCTAAATCTAGCGAGGAAAGTTTTACGTTAGATTTAGCGGGGAAAAGTTTCCTCTAGATTTAGCGGGAACCTTTTTCCATAAAATATAGGGGGGAACATTTTCCGCTACATTTAGCGGGGAAATGTTTCGCAAAAAAGGCAAATTTTCCGCTAGACCTTTTGAGCACATTTTCCGCTAAATCGAGCTGGGAAAATTCTTCGCTAGATTTAGCAGGGAAATGTTTTCCGCTAAATATAGCGGTAAAAATTTTCCGCTAGATTTTGCGGGACAAAATTTTCCGCTATTTTTAGCGGGAAAATTTTTTTGCTGAAAATTTTTCGCTATATTTAGTGGGGAAAATTTTTCGCTAGACTTAGCAGGGCAAATTTTCGGCTAAATCTATCTGGGAAAATTTTCCGCTAGATTTAGCGGGGAAAATTTTTCGCTAAATATAGCGGGGAAATTTTCCGCTAACCTTGGGGGGGGGGTGATTTTTCTGCTAAATTTAGCGGGGGAATTTCCCCATCATGCACCGCGTTGTTACGCCGACGGCGACGGCGACGCCGACGCCGCTCAAGTCGGAAACGGGTGCCTAAGAAGTTACTGCGCTCTAAAAAGATTAACCAACCTATCAATTAAGCCTCGTCAATAGTGGGACTAGTGACTCAAAGTAATCACAGTAGTGATCAAATTATCAATTGCCCCCAAAAAATTCTCAATGTATAAATAATCGTTCGAAGTTACCAAATGTGTAAGCGAAACACGACCACTGAACACAATAAGTGCATATATATATATATATATAGTGGATTAAATTGACTGACCCCGACATTAAATTGTGTGGCCCCTGGATTAAATTGCATGGCGCTTCGATTAAATTGAGTGACCCAGGGATTAAATTGGTCGTCCCTTGGATTAAAATGAGCGGGAAAACCTGTAGTTACGCCTGTCTTCTGTCTTAATCCCGCAAATGATAGGTTTGTTCTCCAAAAGAGATCTATCAATAAGCATAGCGCTGTAATAAGTTGTGACAACTTATTACTGCGCAAACTAAGCTGCGTGCCCCATTTAGTGCATCAGAACATGTGCCTGGGCTCAGATAACGTCCATTGCCGTAGTGCTGTGAGGAGAAGCTGCCGCATAAAACCACTCCGCGCGGTGTTGCGGAAGCTCAAATTAAAAAAAAAATTCTCGCTTAAAAAAAACATTTGCTTTGTTTAAATTTTATAAATCGCAAGGTTATATGGCGCTCTATCGCTTGAGTGGTCTGGCATATTTTTACTTCGACCACCTCACTGCGAAATTTGCAGTTTAATTTAAACCAAAATGCCGTTTTGCACAACTTTACGCTTTAATATATTAAAAAAACTTTTTTTAACGGTAGGAAGCCATTTTGTGCAAAACGGGTATCTACTATACATGCGTAAAACACTCCTAGAACGGGTACGGAGACTCCCAAATTGAAACAAAAAAATCTAAAAAACGGCGCAATTCAGAATTTTGTCTGCAATTAAAAACAAACAAAAAACAACTATAATTTTTAAACTCGGCTTCACATGAAGCAACAATGCAAGGAGAATAGGACAGAAAACATTGTGCGTTGATAATCAAAGATCTATACTTTTGGCAATTTTCTTACTTGTGCCTAGTTTCGCGCCTCTTCGGGAATTTTAAACAGCGGTAGCGCGGCCAAAACATTATTGTGGACAAAAATATTTAGGCATGTGACAATTCAGCACATAAAAACCCTTCAATTTTTTTCGAAAGAATCGGCGATGGTCGAGCGTCACGCCTGGGACTTTTGGCATGGAATGACCTTATAGTGAAATCATACACCGTGGATGTTTCTGAAGGCCTCCAAAATGACGCGTAACAACTGAATACTGCCAAAGAGGGATTTTATATAACGCAAGTAATATTTGAAAACACTCATTTTAGTCAGATGACTGAAAGAGGTTCCCTTCATCGCGATTAGTGACGGATCGTAGAGGCTTCCCTCTCTTCGCGCTGCACGACCGACGGGATCCGCCGACTTCCCTCTCCTTGCGTCATTATTGGAGATAATGGTATTTCCGCTTCGCTACAATGACAAACGTCTAGCTCAAAAATTCCTCCCCTTTGACTAATCCACCAAAATCTTCCAGTGACATCCCGTGAAAACTGGTGAAGTTCCACAAGTCTTCATCCGAAACCAGCGTAGTTTACCAGTCTTTGCTGGAAGTTTTACCGGCAACCATTTTCGTTTACCAGACGACCTTGCTTTGCTAGAATTTTTACCGGCTGTCACTCGTTTCCCGGTTTACAGAATTACGCTGGTAGACGACGCGAGAGAAACGACTGAATTCGAGTCGAGCCGGGGACTGGGTATGTAATTATGGTACCTAGACCGCGTCTCCGACGCCTGTTCTCATCACGTCGAGAAAAGTGGTCCCTCGATTCCCCCCCTCCCTGGTGAAGTCAGGAAGGTATTATGCTTTCGCCGGTCGCAATCCTGGCGGCGTTCCAGCAGCGGTGGTGTATGTGGTAGATGGCCATAATATAGTAAAATGGATTTTTTCCTGGAAATAAAAATTCCGGTAAAATATATTTTTCAATAGTGCTGCCAAGTGTCGTCCGTAAAGCTATCGCTTTAAAAAGACTGTAGACAACGATATACATTCAGCACCCAATCAATGTAGCCACTGTCCCTACCTGCTTCAATCTGCATGAACATCATATTAGTGTGTGGTCATGTATCACTATTGCGTGCTACGCGTTAAAAACCCCAGACTGTCAGACACACGGAAACGGCTAAATTTATCGATGGTTGGATGGATGTAAATGGTTATACCCTTTGTCAGGGGCGGTACATTGCGCCACCTAGCCTATCACTTGAAGCATGAACCAGTGTTGCCCTAATATCACGCTTTCAAGAAAATACAACTTTCATCTTTGGCTCATCGATGACACTTGAAAAACACCACTCTGATTAAATGTATGTCAAGCTGAAGACACTTGGCGAATAACAGAAATGGCGGATACTTAACATATGAGCCTATATTACTCACAAAACCAAAAGAGTAGGGGAAAATGGCTGATCCCTTTTGAAAAAGGCCAATATGAACTCGGCTTATTGGAAATATTGTATTCCAATGAAGTTGATGGAAACCAATAAAAACATATTGTTATCCCATTAACCCAATACGCACGATGGGAATTCTTATCCGAGCACAATATCCCACTATAATGTGTGGTTATTTGTATACAACAGGATATTGGAGCACAATATTCCGATATAACTTGCGGTTCTTGGTATACAACACCATATCGGAGCACAATATTCCGATAGAACTTGCGGTAATTTGTATACAACACGATATTAGAGCACAATACCCCGATATAATGCACGGTTATTGGAAAAGAATACGACATCGCGTGCATATTGGTGACCGACATGGACATACTGTACGGCCACATGATATATAAATATCGGTCGTCGACCACGGGCTCAAAGGAGAGTACAATATATCGCGTGCATATATCTCAGAACAGATACTAAGTTACCACCATGAATTACGTCGGCATATACCGCGGACTAAGAGGAAACGTAACACGATATTGAGCGTTCGTGAAGCAACATGTGGGTATCGGTATGCCCAGATATACGACATCGCGTGAATAATATCGTAAAACAGCAAGAGGTTCCATAGGGCAATACGCGAGAGAAAGATATTGGGTGGGGATACACACGGAACACAAACGTTCTTCGTTGCGAAAATATTAACACTGATCGACAGTGCAAGTATGTACAGCTGTTGGTACGGCACACAGTACACACACCCTCGCGCGCTTGAAATGCTAGGCAACCACCAAACCATTCAGAATAAATAGCTGGAACACCCGCGACCTACCTTTCAATGAAAAAGCCCAATAACGACGTGCTTATGGGAGTGATCGTTTTCCAACAATGCTTATTGTAGTTATTGTAATGCAACAAAAGTCGATCACCGAACGATAAACAAAACGTACCGCGATACAATTCAACGTTGCAACACAACATCGCAATACAAGAAGAAACTATCGGTGTTGGGACCCAAATCGAACGCGATACGCGACAATGTCAGTTCGGACGATAAAATAATGAAGGTGAATAGGTTTGACAGGTCACGTGCATGTAGTTCTTACGCGCGTTTATCGATATTTACCCACCTTTCTAGTAATCCTACGTCGTACACAAAATCCACGACAACATGCGAGCTCATTTCACCCACCACTCTTCGTCGCCCGTTTCGCGAAATTCACACACTGCATAAAAAAGGACGTGCAAAATACGTGCATTGGCGCCATCAAACGATACGTTAATCTCGTTTTTTTAGATGAGTTTCCATGATGCCATCGTCAACCCACGCGCGCGCCAGTCCGCGTTCCGGATGCAGTTCCTCTGTTCGAAGGGTGCGTGGGGCGCGAGCCTTCGCTGTAGTGATGCCAAGCCTGGCCAAGCCGGCGAGAGAGCCGCTAAGCCGAGCGGCCAACCCGCCGAGCCTGCGAACTGCGCAGCGGCAGGGCTGCCGGGGCGTCGGTTGCGTCGGCGCCACCGGCACCTCCGGCACCGTCGCGACCGATGAATTATAGATCGTCGCGGACTTCGCTCGTGGGTACCTAGCGAAACCAGCACACTTTCAATCGGTTCGAAAGGTACGTATGCATGACTTTATTATTTTCAGCATTGAGTGCTTTGGTGTACACGGATTAAAGTCAACACCGAAGGACAGAAAGGAGACATGAAGTTTTGAAATCGCAGCTTATTTGAACGCGTGTCCCCTGTTGAAAGCCCCTAGCTGTGCCGCTGTGCTCTGTTGCAGGCGTCATTTCGACTGCGTGTACTCCAATGTAACGTCACTCAGTGTTCACACTCGGCTAGGTTTGCTATCTTGTTTTCTCTTTTGCGAAATAGACGTAAAAACAAGCGCCGCGTCTCTTTCGGATACTCGGCCTCCACCCCCCTTCCTTCCGGCGTGCTTTCTGCCGCGACCGTTTGACGAATTGGATTCGCGGGCTCGTTCGAAGAAGCGTTGTTTGAAGCTGACGAGTCGCCGAAGTGTTACCGGAGCTTCTCTTTAGAAAAGTCACGATCGACGCTCGGCTCTGAACTCGTACTGTTTTCCTCCCGTTTAGACCAGTTGTACCGACCACTGATCTGTGGTGCCGACTAGCACCGAACGAAGTTGAGAAACGCTAGCGAGTGAGTCAGATTTTCGTGACGCCGCCCAACTGCGCAAAACAAATACTGTAAAAAAACTTTTTTTTTCTTTTCGTTGACTATGTGTCACTTCCATCAACGCAAAGTGAATCGCGGCTGTACGTCGGTCGACTCATCACCGTGCCTAGATTGTAGATCAACCTTTGTGTCACTTTTCTGATATCGTTATATATTGTTTTTCTTTTTTG